>JADMNG010000092.1:0-22315 GCA_016097075.2 Sporothrix phasma | reverse complement strand
TTTGTTGTCATCAACGGTTTTCTCATCCTCGCACACGACATTTGCATTTACCGCTTTCTTTGTCCTCTACCTGCCCGACAAACCCCGGCCTCACTACCACATCATCTCGGCTTCACTGATTTTTGTTGTCATCAACGGTTTTCTCATCCCTCGCACTCACGACATTTGCATTTACCGCTTCTTTGTCCTCTACCTGCCCGACAAACCACCGGCCCTCACCCTAACCTCACATCATCTCGGCTTCACTGATTTTTGTTGTCATCATACGGTTTTCTCATCCCTCGCACTCACGATATTTGCATTTACCGCTTTCTTTGTCCTCTACCTGCCCGACAAACCACCGGCCCTCACCCTAACCTCACATCATCCTCGGCTTCACTGGATTTTTGTTGTCATCATACGGTTTTCTCATCCCTCGCACTCACGACATTTGCATTTACCGCTTTCTTTGTCCTCTACCTGCCGACAAGCACCGGCCCTCACCCTAACCTCACATCATCCTCGGCTTCACTGGATTTTTGTTGTCATCATACGGTTTTCTCATCCCTCGCACTCACGATATTTGCATTTACCGCTTTCTTTGTCCTCTACCTGCCCGACAAACCACCGGCCCTCCCTACCCACATCATCCTCGGCTTCACTGATTTTGTTGTCATCATACGGTTTTCTCATCCCTCGCACACACGACATTTGCATTTACCGCTTTCTTTGTCCTCTACCTGCCCGACAAACCACCGGCCCTCATTCACATCATCCTCGGCTTCACTGGATTTTTGTTGTCATCATACGGTTTTCTCATCCCTCGCACTCACGACTATTTGCATTTACCGCTTTCTTTGTCCTCTACCTGCCCGACAAACCACCGGCCCTCACCCAACCTCACATCATCCTCGGCTTCACTGATTTTTGTTGTCATCATACGGTTTTCTCATCCCTCGCACTCACGAATTTGCATTTACCGCTTTCTTTGTCCTCTACCTGCCCGACAAACCACCGGCCTCACCTACCACATCATCTCGGCTTCACTGATTTTTGTTGTCATCAACCGGTTTCTCATCCTCGCACTCACGAATTTGCATTTACCGCTTTCTTTGTCCTCTACCTGCCCGACAAACCACCGGCCCTCATCCACATCATCTCGGCTTCACTGATTTTGTTGTCATCATACGGTTTTCTCATCCTCGCACTCACGAATTTGCATTTACCGCTTTCTTTGTCCTCTACCTGCCGAAACACCGGCCTCACCCTACCCTCACATCATCCTCGGCTTCACTGGATTTTTGTTGTCATCACACGGTTTTCTCATCCCTCGCACTCACGATATTTGCATTTACCGCTTTCTTTGTCCTCTACCTGCCCGACAAACCACCGGCCCTCACCTCATCCAGCATCATCCTCGGCTTCACTGATTTTTGTTGTCATCATCACGCTTCACTGTTTTCTCACGTTCTCATCCGCACTCACGATATTTGCATTTACCGCTTTCTTTGTCCTCTACCTGCCCGACAAACCACCGGCCCTCATCCAGCATCATCTTCGGCTTCACTTGATTTTTGTTGTCATCATACGGTTTTCTCATCCCTCGCACTCACGAATTTGCATTTACCGCTTTCTTTGTCCTCTACCTGCCCGACAAACCACCGGCCCTCATCCACATCACCTCGGCTTCACTTGATTTTTGTTGTCATCACACGGTTTTCTCATCCCTCGCACTCACGACTATTTGCATTTACCGCTTTCTTTGTCCTCTACCTGCCCGACAAACCACCGGCCCTCACCCTAACCCTCACATCATCCTCGGCTTCACTGATTTTTGTTGTCATCATACGGTTTTCTCATCCCTCGCACCACGATATTTGCATTTACCGCTTTCTTTGTCCTCTACCTGCCCGACAAACCACCGGCCCTCACCCTAACCCTCACATCATCCTCGGCTTCACTGATTTTTGTTGTCATCACACGGTTTTCTCATCCCTCGCACCACGACATTTGCATTTACCGCTTTCTTTGTCCTCTACCTGCCCGACAAACCACCGGCCCTCACCACATCATCTCGGCTTCACTGATTTTGTTGTCATCATACGGTTTTCTCATCCTCGCACTCACGAATTTGCATTTACCGCTTTCTTTGTCCTCTACCTGCCCGACAAACCACCGGCCCTCACCCTAACCTCACATCATCCTCGGCTTCACTGATTTTTGTTGTCATCATACGGTTTTCTCATCCCTCGCACTCACGACATTTGCATTTACCGCTTTCTTTGTCCTCTACCTGCCCGACAAACCACCGGCCCTCACCCTAACCTCACATCATCCTCGGCTTCACTGATTTTTGTTGTCATCATACGGTTTTCTCATCCCTCGCACTCACGAATTTGCATTTACCGCTTTCTTTGTCCTCTACCTGCCCGACAAACCACCGGCCCTCACCCTAACCCTCACATCATCCTCGGCTTCACTGATTTTTGTTGTCATCAACGGTTTTCTCATCCCTCGCACTCACGAATTTGCATTTACCGCTTTCTTTGTCCTCTACCTGCCCGACAAACCACCGGCCCTCACCTAACCCTCACATCATCCTCGGCTTCACTGATTTTTTGTTGCCATCATACGGTTTTCTCATCCCTCGCACTTACGACATTTGCATTTACCGCTTTCTTTGTCCTCTACCTGCCCGACAAACCACCGGCCCTCACCCTAACCCTCACATCATCCTCGGCTTCACTTGATTTTTGTTGTCCTCCTACGGTTCTCTCATCCCTCGCACACACGACATTTGCATTCGCTGCTTTCTTTGTCCCCTTTCTCTCTCTTCACGTGTACAATTAGTTTCTCTGTTCTTACTCCCTCCTCTAACCACTCTCTTCTTTTACGTCCCTTTTGTCCGTTTACCTTTCTTTTGACGGTTGTTCGCGCCTCTTTAAGACCTGTTCATCCTTCCCTTACTTTATTTATATTGGTTATGTCTTTCTTCCTCTTTCTTCAGATTCAACATCCACGTCAATGGTCATGAGACCCATTCTTCATGGGTCAACCTCATCACCTTTTTTTCGAAACACCAACGGGTGCGCTTTTCTTTCTGTTTTGCTTTTGCGTTTCGTTTCATTTCCTTTCTTATTACAAGTCACCCACACGCCTGATCAGACTCGCCACGGCGCTGGCCAAGCCAGGTCTTCCAACTAACAATGACGTCTAACAACCAGTTGTGCATCATCACCGGGAAGACCACTGGTCGTTACCATTGACCACTCTTACGTCGCCTCAATGCTCTCTTGCCCTGGTAGCACAGCGGCCTACCTTACGACTCCAGTAATCTCACAAATGCCCAGGCAAATCACTGAGTTTGATGTATGCCTGCATACTGTATTTTGTCTGATGTCTGCCTGCATCCTCTATTGCAGCTTACTGTCACAGACCTGCTGCCTGGCCTGCTGGTGCCAGCCTTGCACACCGTCCTGTCCCTGCATTCACCTTTAGTCAGCAACCTTAATTTAGCTTAGTTCGTACAGACTGTTGCGGGACTAGTGGTGCCAGCAACTGCCTTGCGCACCGTCCTGCCCCTGCATCCTATGTTTAGTCAGCATGCTGCACTTTTGCTGACTTCGCACAGAACTGCTGCGGGACTAGTGGCGCCAGCAACTGCCTTGCGCACCGTCCTGCCCCTGCATCCTCTTTTTAGTCAGCATTCTGAATTTTTGCTGACTTCGCACAGAACTGCTGCGGGACTAGCTGGTGCCAGCAAGCGTTTTGCCTTTGCACACGGTCCTGCCCCTGTATGCTCTTTTTAGTCAGCATGCTGTATTTTTGCTGACTTCGCAAAGAACTGCTGCGGGACTAGTGGTGCCAGCAACTGCCTTGCGCACCGTCCTGCCCCTGTATCCTCTGTATCCTCTTTTTAGTCAGCATGCTGTATTTTTGCTGACTTCGCACAGAACTGCTGCGGGACTAACTGGTGCCAGCAATTGCCTTCACCGTCCTGCCCCTGTATCCTCAGTTTAGTCAGCATGCTGAATTTTTGCTGACTTCGCACAGAACTGCTGCGGGACTAGCTGCTACCAGCAAGCGTTTTGCCTTTGCACACGGTCCTGCCCCTGTATCCTCTTTTTAGTCAGCATCCTGTATTTTTGCTGACTTCGCACAGAACTGCTGCGGGACTAACTGGTGCCAGCAATTGCATTCACCGTCCTGCCCCTGCAGCCACTTCTGATTCAGCATCCTGTATTTTTGCTGACTTCGCACAGAACTGGTGCGGGACTAGCTGGTGCCAGCAAAGCGGTTTGCCTTTGCACACAGTCCTGCCTGTACCTAGTGTCAGCATATTTTTGCTGACTTCGCATAGAACTGCTGCGGGACTAGTGGTGCCAGCAACTGCCTTGCGCACCGTCCTGCCCCTGCAGCCTCTTCTTAGTCAGCATCCTGTATTTTTACTGACTTCGCACAGGACTGGTGCGGGACTAGCTGGTGCCAGCAAAGCGTTTTGCCTTTGCACACAGTCCTGCCCCTGTATCCTCAGTTTAGTCAGCATGCTGTATTTTTGCTGACTTCGCACAGAACTGCTGCGGGACTAGCTGGTGCCAGCAAGCATTTTGCCATTGCACGCCGTCCTGGCTAGCGGGGGCGGCAAAGGATAGTCTGTTCGTTACGAAGTTTAGTTGGAAAGGATTTCCCTTGGTTTTGTTTTAGACTCATCGATTGATTGGTACGAGTAGGAAAATAAAGAGAAAAATCAACGCGCCGGGAAACAACGAGACAAGGGGCGGGGCTATTACGCGATATCACAACTAGCATGGCGCCAGCCGACCTACGGCCGTCTGTGGCGGGTTGGCTGATTTGGACTGCTACGCATCTAGAAAGACAGACGCGCAGCGGCAGCCAATAAAGCGATTGACTCTGAAAGCAGACGTAAAGTGAGGTAAATATGTCAAAAACGAAGCGAAATAAAGCGAAACAATGCATAGCAGTTGGAAGGTACTTGCTATCTACGTTCACGCCGTGAAAGAAGAGTCAGGCCAGGTTGCAGGGAGAGTGAAAAAAGGCGTGTTCTGCCCGGCCCTTCTCATTCTGTTCTGCGATTTCGGGCCGAAACGGCTGATATGTTTTTATTTACGATGATTTATTTTTTACGGGGGTTTTACAATATTGCGTTGCCTTTGCATATGTTCCAGACTGTAAAACTCAACAATCTCGTGTGAATACATTAGGACCTCGTCAAAGACAGGCGCCAGTCCACGCCAACGGTCCGGAACGACTGACCTTGCGACTTGTTAATGGTCATAGAGAAGCATAGGCGGACCGGAAACTGCCGGCGCCTTAACTTGTACGGTATCTCGCCTTCATCCGTAACAAATGTAATTCTTGGGATAAAAGCATCTTCGCCATGGAATGGCCCGCCAATAATCGTATAAAAGCATCTTCGCCATGGAATGGCCCGCCAATAATCGTACACCGTAACAGAGAGCGGGTCTGGCTGAAACGACCATCCGCGTCCCGTTACAGAGGCCTTTGTTTGGCTCCAGGTTCCGTAACAACATCACCGGGGCACCCACCTTGAGCTTCAGCTCGCCTGGAGGAATAAAATACACGCGAAACGACCGCAACACCTCGGCTGGCGGCTGGTACGCCCCGGGCTCTGCGTCCTCGACACTGTCGTAGGAACGATACAGATGTTCCGCGCCCGGAAAGATATCTAGAATATCCCGGTTGGTATCGCCCGCCAAGTCGTTGCGCGTGGCTAGGATACACCTATCCTGGAAAAGACTAATGTCCGCAACGGCCTGCTGCAGAACGTGTACCGGGTAGATACGCTCACAACCCTTCCATAGTGAAAACACGGCTGACCTCCGGGTGCACTTAACTACGGTGTGGCGAGGGCGCCAAGTTTACCGGCGGTATTGGTGCAGTTGATACGGACCGGGGGGAGAGTCGCGAGGACGCCTGTTGTAGTAAACCGGAGAGGAAGACAGTTGTAGCGCGACTGGCGAAGAAGAAGAAAAAGAAGAGAGTGGAATAGGGGAGGAGGGAGGCCGTTGCAAGTGATACGGCTGGGGCTGCGGAGTATGTAATCGAAAAGGCGAAGGAGTCGGCAAGATAGACGAAGTGAGCAAAGGTAGAAAAGGAGGAAGTGAATTGCTGCGGCCGTAGCGGTTGTTGCAGGAGGGTTGGTAGGAGGATCTTCGAAGCTCTCAAAGCCAGTAACTAAGCGTTGCAGCTGCGACGTGGCCGGGCTAGGACGACATCTTTCATTACAGTGTCTGGGAAAGAAACACCTGCAGTGGCGGGGTGGCAACTGGAGCACATCCGCGGAGAGGATGCAACGGCGTTCTCCATTCTTGATTCTTGACGGTCTTGACAGTATGAAACAGGTGGAAGGCGAAGGTGATTACGAAAAGAAAAAGTCGCGATATCAAATAGGAGAAAGCAAACAAAACAGGCGTCGAAGAGAGCAGATGACCAGACCCACAACAAATCATCTGCAACCCACAAAATCCCACAAAAATCACCTCCAACGAATCAAATCGATTTCGCGTGCGAAAAGTATCTAAAAGTGGAGAAGAAAAAGCCGAATCAACAAATCAGAGGGCTCAAATGGCCATAAAACTGGAGCGCGCTAGACCGACCAACGAATCAGCGTTAAAAGACTTTCGGAAATCGAGGTCAGGCAAGATAGACGAAGTGAGCAAAGGTAGAAAAGGAGGAAATGAATTGCTGCGGCCGTAGCGGTTGTTGCAGGAGGGTTGGTAGGAGGATCTTCGAAGCTCTCAAAGCCAGTAACTAAGCGATGCAGCTGCGACGTGGCCGGGCTAGGACAACATCCGTCATTACAGTGTCTGGGAAAGAAACACCTGCAGCGGCGGGTGGGGCAACTGGAGCACATCCGCGGAGAGGATGCAACGCGTTCTCCATTCTTGACGGTCTTGACGGTATGAAACAGGTGGAAGGAGGGCGAAGGTAATTACAGAAAGAAACGGTCGCGATATCAAAAAGGAGAAAGCAAACAAAACACGCGTTGAGGAGAGCAAATGGCCAGACCCACAAAGAATCATCTGCAACCCACAAAAACCCACAATAAATCACCTCCAACGAATCAAATCGATTTCGCGTGCGAAAAGTAGCTAAAAGTGGAGACAAAAAGGCCGAATTAACAAATCAGAGGGCTCAAATGGCCATAAAACTGGAGCGCGCTAGAGCGACGAACGAATCAGCGTTAAAAGACTTTCGGAATCGAGGTCACTTTTCTGAGCCAATGAGGAGACTGGATTTGGGCCAAAAAGCGCCAATAGTGGAGTAAAACTGGGGCTTCAGGGACCAATGGGAGGGCTTCGCGCAAGTATTTCGTTGTATCATAAGAAGGTGAAGAAAAACAACGAGAAAAAAACAACAGACCTCCGAAACAAACAGGGGGAAAACTAGAAAAAAGAACAGAAAGGGCAAGGTACCACCCCGCCGCCAAGTATAAAAAAACAAAAGGCAATAAACACAAAAGCCTCTAATTTAGGCATCCACGTCCACCAGGTCCGCATTATCGTCCACCTCCATTCCTTCGCTGTAGCCGCTCTGCCCATTGTTGTCTGACTCGTCGTCAGAGGGCTAATGGTCTCGGCTGATTTATGGCGCGACTGGCGTACGACGCGAGCCACATCAGGAGAATCGACGTCTATTGAATGTCTACGCGGCTTGGGCGTCGGCGGTGCGGTCTTCTTTGCTTTGGTGACGCCCGGTTTGGTCGCTTGCGTTTTCCGCGTCGTCCGTCTGCTGCGACGAGGCTTAATACCGTCACCAGCATCACCAGTTACCCGACGCGGGCCAAACAGTCGACGATCTTCGTAGTAGTAATGATGTCGTCGTCGAGCAAAGCTGCTGCAATGTCGCTGATAAAGTGACCGAGATTTGCCATTTCATCTGAGTGGAAGTGGTTCACGTCACAAACCTCCTTGGCCCGCCAGGCATGGCGGTTGAAAGGGCTGCCCCAAAAGAGGCGCGACACCTCGTACGCAACGATCTCGGCTGCGACACCAACAACGTGTTCGGCAGTGGTAGTGTGGTTAAGAGCTGCTGGCACCATTTCTGGCAGAGTCTCTGTTCCTGCACGGGCATAAAGCTTCATCCTGCACCACAACGCGCCAATTCACTTCCTTGGTCTGGCCAATGCGGACCAGACGTCGGCAGCAGGTCTGTAAGCTAAAATACAGGATGGCAGACCCACTTTTCAGGGGCAGGACGGTGTGCAATGAGAGAATGCTTGCTGGTGCGAAGTAAGCTAAATTACGGTTGCTGACTAAATGGTGAATGCAGGGACAGGAAAGTCAGCAAAAATACAGGATGCTGACTAAAAAGAGGATGCAGGGGCATGGCGGTGCGCAACAACATATTGCTTGCTGGCACAATCAGGCCAAGCAGCAGTTCTGTGACCGTGGATGTTTGTTGAAAGTATGGTCTTTTATCTCTACGGGATTTTACTTTATGTGACAATATTCCTGTGTTTTTCTTTATATTATTTTAGGATTCTTCTGATGAGTATTGTCCGAGAAACAAATAAAACAATTTTGATTCTGAATTTTGATTCTCAAAGATATATTGCGTTCCCGCTCATACACTGAAGAGCCTTGTGTGTTCCTTGAAAACATTTGGTTTGTGTTTGTAGTTTATTACGATCTTTTCTGTAAAATGTTCTCTTCTTTGTCGTCATACTGTTTGTTGTTCTCTAAGAGGGGAGAGAGAGGACGAGCGAGGAAGAGTAGGGCGCCTTTTGAGCTCCCCGCGGAGCTTGAAAGAGGGGACGAAGAGGACAGTTGTGGCACAGTCGAGAATGGCAACGGTATTGTTGATGTGGGCACCTCCAAACCTGGCTGGCTCTCTCAAGCAGACAACAGCATCCGTTTTCCCACCGGCTTAGTCGATGACGGCTTCCTCCATGTATGGCTCTCTTCCACTGCAGAGAACTTTTGAGCTCCCGCGGAGCTTGAAAAGAGGGGGACGAAGAGGCGCTAGCGGGGGCGGCGCGCGACTTGGGCTGCGGATTTTGGTGGCGCTAGCGGGCGGTTTAGTCAGCATCCTGTATTTTTGCTGACTTCTCAACTGCTGTCGGGACTAGTGGTGCCAGCAACTGCCTTGCGCGCCGTCCTGCCCCTGCAGCCTCTTTTTAGTCAGCATCTGTATTTTTGCTGACTTCGCATAGAACTGCTGCGGGACTATGTGCCGCAAGTGTTTTGCCTTTGCACATCCTCCCTGAGTCCTGCATCCTCTGTAATCCTCAGTATTTTGCTGACTTCCACGAACTGCTGGGACTATGTGCCGGCAAGTGTTTTGCCTTTGCACACGGTCCTGCCTCTGTATCCTGTTATCCTCTTTAGTAGCATGCTGTATTTTTGCTGACTTCGCATACGAACTGCTGCGGGACTAGTGGTGCCAGCAGCATCCTGTATTTATGCTGACTTGCACAGACGTGGGACCGGTGCAGCCTGCTTGACACGCCGCCCTGCATCTCTTTTAGTCAGCATGCTGTATTTTGCTGACTTCGCACAGAACTGCTGCGGGATTCTAGCTGGTGCCAGCAACTGCCTTGCGCACCGTCCTGCCCCTGTATCCTAGTTTAGTCAGCATACTGTATTTTTGCTGACTTCGCACAGAACTGCTGGGACTACTGTGCCAGCAAAGCGTTTTGCTTTGCACGCAGTCGCACTGCCTTTTGCTGACTTCGCACAGACTGCTGCGGGACTAGCTGGTGCCAGCAAGCTTTGCCTTGCACGCCGTCCTGCCCTGCACCTCTTTTAGTCAGCATCTGTATTTTTGCTGACTTCGCACAGAACTGCTGCGGGACTAGCTGGTGCCAGCAAGCTTTGCCTTTGACACAGTCTGCTGCTGCCCTGTATCCTCTAGCCTCTTTTTAGTCAGCATACTGTATTTTTGCTGACTTCGCAAGAACTGCTGCGGGACTAGCTGGTGCCAGCAACGTTTGCCTTGCACGCGTCCTGCCCCTGCACCTCTTTTTAGTCAGCATCTGTATTTTGCTGACTTCGCACAGAATGCTGTGGACTAGCTGGTGCCAGCAAGCGTTTTGCTAGCTGCCTCTGTGTCCTGCATTTTTAGTCAGCATGCTGTATTTTGCTGACTTCGCACAGAATGCTGTGGGACTAGCTGGTGCCAGCAAAGCGTTTTGCATTTGCACGCAGTCCTGCCTCTGTATCCTCTTTTTAGTCAGCATGCTGTATTTTGCTGACTTCGCACAGAATTGCTGTGGGACTAGCTGGTGCCAGCAAAGCTGCTTTGCACCGTCCTGCCCTGCAGCCTCTTTTTAGTCAGCATACTGTATTTTTGCTGACTTCGCACAGAATTGCTGTGGGACTAGCTGGTGCCAGCAAAGCGTTTTGCATTTGCACGCAGTCCTGCCTCTGTATCCTCTTTGTCAGCATGCTGACTTCGCACAGAACTGCTGTGGGACTATCTGGTGCCAGCAAGCATTTTGCCTTTGCACGCAGTCCTGCCCCTGTATCCTCAGTTTAGTCAGCATCCTGTATTTTTGCTGACTTCGCACAGAACTTGCTGCGGGACTAGCTGTGGTGCCAGCAAGCATTTTGCATTTGCACACCGTTCCTGGCTAGCGGTGGGGGGCGGCGCGCGAGCTAGAGCAGGGCTGCCTTTTGAGCTCCGGCGGAGCTCGAAAGAGAGAGGGACGGGACGAAGAGGCGCTAACGATGAGGCGCTAGCGGCGCGCGCGCGCGCGACTCGATCTGGGGGTCCATATTTTGGTGGCGCTAGCGGTCGACCTGGGCGTCGCAATTTGCGGCGCGCGTGGGAGGCTCCACCTGGTGTTTTGGTGGCGACCTGCTGCGCAGGTGGCAGCGAAGTAGTGTTAGGGATCCACACTTCCCGCGGCTAGTGGCAATGACCCTTGTCTACTACACACGTCACCCCTCCCCACTCTCTCCGTTTGCCAGCATCGTTTACCATCGGCATCTGCCGCCAGCATCGTTTACCACCGGCACCTACCATCGGCATCTGCCGCCAGCATCATCTACCATCGGCATCTCCGCCAGCATCTCTACCATCGGCATCTGCGCCAGCATCTTACCATCGCCTGCCAGCATCATTTACCACCGGCATCTGTCGTCGGCATCGTCTGCCACCCACATCATTTCTCAGTAACAGGGGCTGTTTAGTGATGGAGTGGACGTTTGCCATCTTATGGCTGCAGGCAGTCAGCTGGGTTTCTTCAGATATAAATAGAGTGAGTTCCTGGCCTTCCGCCAGAATGAGAAGGGAGGCCAAGGATTAGATTTTGTTCCAACCAACACCATTCTTCTGTTCTATCTCATTGACCTGTGATCTTGTCGCTATTGAGCAAACAACCATCCCCTATCATCCCCAGGACCTTTACAAAAGCACTGCCAGCTTGTATGCTGTGGCCGCTGCTTGTACTGGGGTCAGAAGAGCGGAACCTGGACGGGCGACTATGGATCCGCGAACAGATTTTGCATATGGATGTGGCGAGCTCCCAGATCACAGGGAATGTGCTCTTAGAACTTAATATGCAGCAGGACTCGACGCTGATGCGCGTCGATATCATCTCCGTTATGTATACTGTTTTTAATTTGTTGCTTAGTTAAGTGACTCTTTATAAGTTACTTGCTATTTCTTAACGGTCGTTTACCGCATATTAGTTGTTTTGGGGTGGTGGATAACGTGACTACGCTCTTTTTTAGGAAATACAAAGTGTTATGCTTGAGCCCGCCTTCCCAACCCCTATACCTGCGCTATATGTATGGTCGAGAGACCGCCCTTCTAAGAATCCAGTCTACACTTTTTGTTTTGATCCAATATATGCGCTCGTTCCCAGGCACCCGGAAGCAATAAAAACAACCATCTGGTGGCAGCCCGGATAAGTTAGCCTTTAAAGTCACATCCTTTGCTGACGTGAAACTCGTCCCGACCCGCACCTTTCCGAGGAGCGGTGTACCAGAGAAAAGCGACAGATTGGTGAGAAGGAAAGGCACTGTAAAACGCCTCGATTTATTTGCTAGTTAAGGGTGGGACCCCGCTATAAATAAACACCGTCCGCTGTTCTGTTCTTTTAAGACACTCCCGTAAACTGCAATGCTAAATCACATCAGTTGTATCTCGTCACTGTATTCTGTACGTTCCCTCTCTTCTTTTAGTACAACCACTCAAGCTAACCAACAGCTCGCATCTCCAATGTTTTCTTTCGTTTTGCCAACTGAACGGCACGATGTTAAGACACGACTTTGTATGAGCATCCATTCAACTTTTTCCACGCCCTTTTCATCGGCATTCTAACTGAATTCCAGCCAACTGTCGGTATCGTTGGAAAACACATCGGTGTATACCGTATTGACGAGTTTCTCGGACGTAGAACGTATGCAGAGGTCTTTCGATGCTTTTTTCAGAGCCAATGGTCTGCTCTTAAAATAGAGGTCCCTCCACTAGAGAAAGACCTTTCTCCCCTGTATGAGGAGCTTGAGTTCCGCAAGGCCTTATTCGACAACGGAGCCTTTGTTCCTTTTGTTTCTTGGATAGGTCGAACTCCAGATCGCCGGGCAATGCCATGGACATGGAGTATTTACATCCGACCATCGAAGAAAAGCGTTGCCGCTACAATTCCTGCATCATTCCACCTTTCCAGGTCTTTATATCGCACAGCAGGCTCTCGATGGCATCAGATCCATTCATGGCTTAAATGTCGGCCTTGGAGGCATCTCCGGAAGGGATCTCGCGTTCAACATAAAGAACAAGGTTGTATTTGCCGACTTTGGCCGGGCCAGGAAAGGCGTGCGCTTCAATGAAGAGGCAATTGAGTGTTCATACCGTGTCGACTTGATGCAATTGGCTTTGGTTTTGATTTCCCTCACTGGTGTTGTTGTCCCAGAGGAACCCAAGAATCCTACGGCGGAACAGCGCACGCATTTCCAAGACGAATTGAAAAAGGTGAACATCGAAGAAATCGTGTCCCAGCTTCCCTCTCTATTGGCGCCATTGGGGCTCTGTTCAAGCATGGACGCGAGCTCCAAATCGCAGACTACCCGAACTACGATTTTGTCTTACAGGCTTTCAGGACCGGCGAGTCTTTGTGTTAGATATGACGAGTAAATGATTTTTTTATTGAACCGGACCGAATTCAATACGTGATTTTGAGCAACATATCGTATGCTGAGCTCTGTGAGGTGTGATTTTCTTTCAAGGGAGACGATGAGGCACGCAGGAAAGAGAAAAGCAGCCAAGGAGAACAACCATTACTGGCAGTGCAGCCGAGAAATTTGCTTTTCATCAGCTTCTTCGTGTCTTTCTTCCCCGGAGAAGATTGGCCTTGTGCACATGACCGACGAGGAAGGGTCAATCGTTGCACGGTATAGCTGGGCAATCTCAGTCCCGCTTCCGCAGAGGGTAGACACTCTCAATGCATTGAAAAAACCCTCCTTACGAAGCGAATGCTTAAGCAGAATTGTTGCCGACCACGATGCCGAAACGGTCGAACGAGCTCTTGTACGTTCGGCACACCGGTTACTTACTGCAATCCGCAATAGCTAACATACTAGGACCGACTACTTGGGCTTCTGGCGGGCCTGGGAGTGGCGGGCGCCAAAGTCGCTGCGTTGGAAGATTTGGCTTCTATCAAAATTGGAGAAGATATACAATAATAAAGGATACGTAATTGGGCCCAAGATTAGTACCGAAACAGGAATAGAAAATGCATCATCCCTCCTGTCGGAACAAAAGCGAAGCGTCCTATCTGAGGTCTGATGTCGGACGACCCGACTGAGGGCGGCTCCACACACGAGCACCCTATCTGAGGTCTAATGTCGGACAATCCGACCGAGGTCGGTTCCGCACACGATGGATCGAGATCCGGCGACTTCGTCAAGGGGTTATTGCGCCATGGAACTAGATAGTATTGGAGGATGTCGTCCTTTCTTGGATACATAAGCCTCACGGATTTCATCCTCCTCCTCTCAAGTTTAAGATGGACAACCCAGAATATACACACCAGATTACACTAGCAAGAGCCTTCAAGAGAAGAGGCCTTTTGCCCAGTAATCGCCGTGTATCCCTTTTGGATCAACCTTTCATCACACTCTACATACGCAAACGTTTGCCAGTTTTACCAACACCTCCAGATTTACCCACTAGCACCAAGAGGCATCGAGGAGGTTAGTGTTTAAATTAAAATGTCTGCTGCCATTGTCTTTTGGGTTGTAGTCTAGGATGAGCAAGACTGTATGGAGTTCTGCTGGTAGTTGAATCCATAGAAACACATTTTGATCTCGCCTCGTCCGAGCTTGCCAGGGCTGTATGCAGCTAACGGGGCTTTTCAATTGCCTAAAAGCTGGCGCCTGGAGAGGCGAGTAAAGGACCCCTCGACAGAGGCGCAGGCTGACGGTTAATACAAAAGCACTGGAACTAAGGCCGTGGTGTCGCCGCTAGAAACGGGTAAAGGACAGTACGTACCGAGTAAAGACGTAAGACTTTTTTTTCTTCTCTCTTGAACGGATACGGAAATATATCTCGATGTGTTAATGCTGACATTAAGGAGATAAAATATATGCTTGTACGGGAAAGAGGCTAGAGAAGAGTAAATGGGTTAAGTAGATAGATGTTGTTTGAATTTTCATTTCTCGCCGGAAATCAAGCAGAAGTAGGGATGCGGCGTTTCTTTGCGGATGTTGTTGTTGTTTTTTGTTATTGGCCTGAGGCCGCCATTAGGTGAGTTGGCAGGCGAGAAGGTGTGGCCAGGGGTAGAACGTATCTTTTTGCGTGGTGTACTTTCTAGGTGGCAGGTCTGGAGTAAACAAAGATTAATCTGAAAAAGAACCCTGGGTCGAAGATCACACCTGTTACCTCGTACTTCGTTCTCCATTCGTGACCAAATGCCGTATTCAAATTGGGAACAACAAAGCCCTGGCCCCTCTCGGGCCCGTCCTGCTTCGCCACAGCTCGGTTTAGCAATCCACCCCATAGTACTATCCGCCACATCGCTTCGCTACTCCCTGACCTGGACATTGACAAAATCTCATTGCCCCCACACATCGACCACTCAAGACTTCGACCCAACACTAGGTCCAGTATCCGACAGAAAACCCCGTTGCCCCCAAAAGTATGTGACATTAGTAAAGCTGTCTTTTGTTATCTGGCCGAAAGATGCTAACGACAACTGATTTGAACAGGCCAACATGAAAAGTCCAGACTCAAAATGCAGCTACAACAACCCAACGGGGCTGAGAAATGTGAAAAATGCGGACGGCAGCTGGCCACAACTGCCTAGCATGTGGGATAATACCATCTGGGAGGATCGCCTGTAAGCTTAAAGACGGAGGCTTCTTTTTGCTTTTTTTGACGGCTTGGAACCCTTGGGCATTAGGGTAGAAATTATACTTTTCGAGTGCCTCTAATAAAAGCTTTCTCCACGCCCACACATCGTCGTCGACGTGATCCTCGAGTATAAATCCGTAGCTCACCTCTGCCTTGGTCGCAACCCAGATACGTGGATAAAAGGCCGCAGACTCCCAGTCGAGGATGCTTGTAACAGTCCCGTCGTCCGACGAGACCATGATGTTGGTGGGGCTAAGATCGGCGTGGCAAAAATGAAACGCCGCTTCAGGTGCGTTGGTGCCCATCAGGGATGAAAGATATGCCCGGCTTGCTTCACCGTCAGCGGCGGAAACGGGATGGGCCTCCACGACGGCGCATGGTCCGGGCGCTCGGGCATCAGATAGTTGTCCTGTATTCCGCAGTGACCAGACGCCGCGGCAAGCATGCCGGACGTCTGCCCAGTTAAAGTAGCGCAAACCCCAGCCACCTCGGCCGCGATATGCTGCCGTTGCATGGCCGAGAGGATCGGCCAGGCCTGTTGCAGCGTTTGCCCCTCGGCCGGCCGCAGCACGAGAAAAGACCGGGCCGTACGTATGTCTATCCAATCATGGATGATCTCCGGGGTGGGGATGCTCGGAAAGTGTGTCTGCACGAAGCGCAGTGTGCTAGCCTCAGTCTCCATGTCCTTGACCCAAGCCTTTGCCTTGAATATTGCGCCTCCAATAGCCCAGACAGCGCCAGATGTTCCAGAGTTGTAGATCATGTTGGAGGCCGAGATGGGAGTATCTGCCGCCACCTTCGTCTCTGTCGTCCCCACTCGGCTTGGAAGAAGACAGAACGTGCTCTTATCAGCGGCCTGCCAGACAGCCAGAGCATCCGCTGGAGGGTTCCCAACCTTTCGACACCATATAGAAGAGCCCACGGCCCATTCGTCGGCGGCGGTCTGGGAGATCGAGGCCGTGATAGGGGGGCTCATTTCACTAGACAAGTTAGCGTGTGTTGAAATGTAAACGAAAGAAATTCAGAAACAGTACCAAAACATGTTGAAAATAATATATATGACACCGTTGTTTTGACGTTGTTCAAATTAAAAAGCAAAAGTGACGTCGCTGCACTAGAGGAAAGAGAGTGATCATCGCGGCTCTTATTGGGATGGCTCCCGTAGGCTAGCGCGGGGCATGCCATGTCCGTAGTGCAAGTGACCACCAGCCACGTAGAAAAAAGCCGATTTGGTGGCTGGTATGTCACGTGGCTGGGTACATCTTCCCTCGGCGCAGAACTCACCGATAGGTCAACCGCCTCCGGCGAGCACACCGGATACTGCTTGAAAGAGCAGTAGGACGACAGCAGTAGACCTTCACGTGGTGTCCGGCGTCAGTAGCTGCGGTCGCGCGCCTCGGTTCGTCCGTCGTCGTGAGGGATTTTCGCGACGTCTCCGGAGACCGCGGCCGGTCCGCGTGGGTCAGCACCACACCTCGGGTACGCATCTGCATAACGTCGACTTCTAACAGTTGTCAACGCCGACGAGCTTCCAACGAGATGGGACCTCCACATCTCCCGCTTGTTCCCCAGTGCGGCGCCTGTGGTGGCTCAATCCATCGTCATGAGAGGATCATTGCAAGTGAGTACCGGTCTCTTGTTGTGCATATCTTGTCACCGGATCTTACCGTTGATTGCCATGCTCAGTCATTCTCACGCAAAGTGCGAGGCAACGATGACTCGACTGCGTATTCCGGGCAGATAACGCGCCCATTTCCATTTCCACAACACGGCATCATCCTAACACAAATTGATGACTGGCGGCCGTGCCGGATTCCGCAATCCAAATGCCCCTGCTGCACGCATGCGCCCATGGTCGTGGCTGTGCACTACGACTGCTTCCACGTCTTCCGGGCTTCGTCAGCTAGTTTGGGGCATCAAGGAGACGCATGCGAAACACGTATTGTCGGCCTCGGGGAGGGCAGTAAGCAAAACACCACCCTTCTTGACGAGCTGTGGACACTTGGCGCATGGCTCCGACCGTGGCCGAAAGCGGCCCCAGTCCTGCTAGACGATGCCGGGCCGGCGTCGTACGATGACGTTGAATTGGCGGCTTTTGGCCGCATAGCTACCGTGGCGGGATTTCCCCAGCTCGCCAATCTGCCCCTCGAGCTGACCTGCCTCATCCATGCACTATCGGCTGGGAGCTTATTCTGGCGCTCAATCCAATGCCTCAGTGCGCGGGCGAAGCGACAGCCAGACGATGCGCTCCACCGCATCCCCTGAAATATATTGCCTCGTGGAAGCGCGGACAACCTTTGCCACAACCCGACGTCGAGCCGTCGGCAGCCTCGTCGCCCCCACCGATTGTCCGAATCTCCTTGGATCGACAAGGCATTGCCCAAATCGAACAGTTACACACTATGCCCGTGTATAAGAACAGAACCTCTTTTAGCTCTACAGTATTTCTGTCCCTCTTTATCTCTCTGGAGATCTATTTTGGCTCACGTCCCATTTTCAGTCTCTTAGCTTATGCGCCTTTGGAAAAAGGTCCAGTTTTGGTCTCTGTAGTATCGACCATGAACTTGTGCCATTTTTTATTGTGTCCGCCAGACCTATTCCCTATGTACATTGCATCCCCATCTACACTCATGTCTATATCCCAGGCCACAGCTCTCCTTCACAGGTCTTCAATCTCGATCTGCTGTGCTGCTCCGCCTATGTCACTTCTAACCTGAACTGTTCTAGCAGGATGTCTTAACGGAGCGATGTGTCATGGCACGCGGGCTTTACAGGGATCCACACCTCCCGCGGCTAGTGGCAATGACCCTTGTCTACTACACACGTCACCCCTCCCCACTCACTCCGTTTGCCAGCATCGTTTACCACCGGTATCTACCATCGGCATCTGCCAGCATCTTTACCATCGGCATCTGCCGCCAGCATCATTTACCACCGGCATCTGTCGTCGGCATCGTCTGCCACCCACATCATTTCTCAGTAACAGGGGCTGTTGAGTGATGGAGTGGACGTTTGCCATCTTATGGCTGCAGGCAGTCAGCTGGGTTTCTTCAGATATAAATAGAGTGAGTTCCTGGCCTTCCGCCAGAATGAGAAGGGAGGCCAAGGATTAGATTTTGTTCCAACCAACACCATTCTTCTGTTCTATCTCATTGACTGTGACCTTTCGCTATTGAGCACCCAACCAACCCCTATCATCCCAGAACCTTTACACGATGTTTTTGCAACATGGAAGATCGAGTAGTGGGTCGCCGCATACTTCATCAGCCCGAGGTGCGACACCTTCGTAGTTCACAGGTCGATGAAAACGGGGCCGTCCAAGCGCCTGTCTTCGTCGAAGCCGTCGCTGCCCACCGCTGTACCTCTCAATAAGGTGGGCGGTACACGGCACTATTGTGCCCGTGGACAAACTGGACGAGCGGCTGGCGGTAGTGCGGCGGCTATTATGGTGCGGTTTGGGCCTCTCCACCTGTCACATAAGCTGTCACGCCTTGTCCCCTCCCCCGCGGGCCCCGCCTCTTCCCCCACAACCACATTGAGCGGCGTGCCTCTCCACAGACGCCTGGTTTGGCCCGGGCCCGTTCGTGGTCCATGACGAGCACAAGCGCCACGCAGCAGCTGGCGACCACGGCCGTGCACTGCTTAGCTTAGGCCGAGGCCCGACTGCGCGGCCGGCAGCCGCTCATCGCGCACTACGTCGTGGACGGCGTCGACGACCCCGACTTGCGTTCGTCTTCCCGCTCGTCACGACCGCAGACTTTGACTGGCCAGCGGAGGACACATGGTATGGACTGCGCGCTACGATCTTCGCTGAGCCTGCCGCGGGTCAGACGAGAGAGATGAGAGACGAGGCGACGACGAGCGGGCATGAAGGAGAGCGAAACGCGGGAGAGTAGGGAGGATAGATCATGCGGGGTGCAGACGATTCACTCGACGACAGCACCGGCGTATGTTGGCTGAAATAAGTCACGTGTGCGGAAATCGTGTGCTCGTTCACGGATGTAGTCCACACAACAAAAAAACATCTTTAACGCGGAGGGCAACTTTGGTCCGAAGATAGAGAGTATGCTATTAAAAGAATTTACGCGATCAAGCTGCATATGGGAACAACACATCCTAGATGTCGTGCAATGTGGATCACAGAACGTCTGACGACTCCTAAAGAGCGTGCAGTTCCGTTGGGCAAAAAGAGACCGAAACTGTTCTTGAAACAAGTGGTGGGGAATCCTGCCCCGCCAACGTCACTGCTAGGCATGATTTCCAGCGGCAAATGGTTGGCCAGCAAGTCTCGGAGAAATAAGTCGCCGACCCTCTTGAATTAATCCCTTCCCCAATCAGATGTCCTCTACTCCATAGCGCCAGCTGCCACTGTTGTCCGCGTTCTGGTTGGCCTCCACGCTGCGACCTTTACTGTGACATGGATATATCCCTTCCACTCCCTCTCCATTTTTCCCAAAATGCGCACTCAATCTCGTTTCTTAGCACGATTCACTCATGGCAACGCAACCACCAAAACGACAGCATGCTGATGACCGCTCACGATCCGACGCCGAGCCTTCAACAAAAAAATCCAAGACACGAAGCGAGACTGAACTCGAGGCCTGGGCGTCCTGGCAATATCCTCCCGAGTTCTGGGACAAACTCTCCAGGATCAGTCTGACGCGCAAGGCCGTGGAAGAGCACAATCGTCGCGTCCATCTTCAGCAACATCCTTCTCCGCCTCCACCTGTGCCAAAAGAACGAGCTGAACATCTTGTGCATACTTTGCCTTCCAGAAACCTCGCTCGATTTGCGAGACACGGCGGTCCAGATCTCTCTCATCTTCGCGGGGTAAGAAACTACATAAATGGGACTTTTGCTTGCTTGCGCTGACCGAATCTTTTTAGTATCCATACCAAATAACAAACCGCCACTCTTCTATCGCCATGAGTGCGAGCCAATCTTCACAGAGCCAGACGACAAAGTCCATCGATCCAACCTCTACCCTCCCTACCTCGGCAACGAACAAAACGAGCAAGACCAAGAAGTCGACGCCGTACAACCGTGACTTCGATTTGCATCTGACCGACAATTTCGTTCACCCTGTATACTCCTCGAAAAGGCCAGACCTGACGGAAGTCCGGGCGGCCTTGACAGTTGCGAGGCTATCGCTCTCGCCATCCAAGTTCTCTGAAGGTGCATTCGAGACATTTCAACAGAGCAATGCCCGGGCCAAAGACGAGGACGACGTGTTAGCCAATGTTGTGCCAACCATTCTCGGGGCCCACCAGCCTGCCACGCGTCCGCGCGGAACACGGTCTTTGGGAACCTTGACCCGCTCACGGACGGGACGATCGCTCCGGCCGTACCAGACATCTACTACGGCGCACACCCTGAGAGCTGTCCCGGTCAGTTCGTGACGAGCTCGGCCATCACATCATGCCATCGACCATGCAGGACAAGCCCCTAGCACCCAACTTCTTCGTCGAGGTGAAAGGCCCAGATGGCAGTGCAGCTGTGGCCACACGACAAGCTCGCTACGACGGAGCTGCTGGGACCCGCGCCATGCGCAGCTTGCAGAACTACGGAAAAGAAGAACTGCAGTACGATGGCCAGGCCTATACTTATAGCTCGACCTACCATGGTGGCACTGGCACACTTCAGTTATACGCCCACCACCCCACGGCGCCGACGAGTGAAGGAGGACAAACTGAGTACCATATGACTCAAGTAAGGACGTTTGGCATGACCGATACCCTTGAAACTTTTATCCAAGGAGCGACCGCTTTCAGAAATGCCAGGGACTTGGCCAAACAACATCGAGATGGGTTTATTCAAGCGGCAAATGCTAAAGCATTCCAGTCCAGAACGTCTGTCTCTTAAGACATCGCTGGAATACTCGAAAAAGGCGATTTAGCCACAGTTCCTTCCAAGTGGTGGGATGGCGATGAGGAACTTCAACAACACATCGCCAACGCTAGCAGGTACAACTTTGGAGACGGTGGCGAAGCAGCTGTCATTCCTCAGGATCTCTACACAGAGGATGATTTAGGAGAGCCGAGTCAGGACTCTGCGGCTCTCGGGGATGACCCGTCTTTGGGATTTGCGTCGAGCCTCACGTCGAGCTTTAGCAGCACTAAGCGTCCTAGGCAGACAGTGGATGCGCCCTCCCATTCAGGTGGAGATCGGTCATCCAAGAGTCAAAAGCGGCCCAGGAAGCGTATGGCAGAGTCGACCAGCGCAGCAGCATCGCAGTCGGAGGCAAGCGAGTCCTGGGAAGACACAGAGTAGCGCAAAAGACACTGCCGCCAAAGGGCTACTATTCATTGTAAGCAAGCTTCATAGGAATGAACAGAGCATCGTTTCGTTTCATGTCCGTCAAAAAAGAAACCAGAGCCGGAGAAGAAGAAAAGGACGAGGCCGCAGAGGCCCTGCCCGGGACGCTTTGTGGTGCTCGAGGTACATTACGTAGTTGAAGATGTTCCTCCAGTGGCTCCCGCGTGGGTGTGCCACCGGGGAAAGGAAGAGAGTGCCAGATAGGAGATTTAGAGCGGGATGTCGAATACAGAATATGGCCAATTGGTTGTTGTTGTCTATGTAGAAATCCGTCTGAATCCATGAAAACCCACTTCTTGGAGTTTATTCCAGGAGCCCCTGGATACGTGATACGTCTCGTGACCTACACTCCTTCTGACACGGGATAATTTATGATCAACAAACGTGGAATAAGCTTGCGGTGAGCTTCTTGTTAGCTCTTCTTGTAGCTCGACCTTTGAATATTTTCGACTCGGACAAGCCCTCCACGGGATTGGCAAGCCTCAGGGCATCGAACAGCGCCAACGCGCATTGCCTGCGATGCTGCGTGGTAGATCCAGCGCCCCCGAAACGCCCCGGCGCGGGACTGACGCGACGGAGACGCGTGATTCCCCGAGGCGCCACGACGACTGAACCGCGTCGTGAAGCCTTCCGCGAAGGTGCGAGAGGCCATGGTGCCACTGGAGAGAGGGGCCGAGATGAG
>JADMNG010000091.1:0-24155 GCA_016097075.2 Sporothrix phasma | reverse complement strand
GGAGAGGGCTCCTACGAGGGCATACATATAGAAACAAAGACAAATCGTATATACACGCCAAAATAAAAAACACGATAAACAAATACGTTTGTAAAGCCGAGAGGGACAAGAGTCGACACGGCTTGAAAGACGGCAAGCCTTCACGCCAACACCCATTCGCTACCGCGCTTGATAAACTTCTCGAGCAGCAGTGACACGTCCGAAAGCACAAAGCGGCAAATGAAAAAGGCAAAGAACTCGGCCGCGTGCCGCGTGCACAGCTCGAGGCCGACTTGCGTCTTGTCGGCGTGGCGGAGGCCGGGGTCCTCGACTTGGCGCGCAATCTGGTCGATGGACTGGGCCGCGTCAAACAGACGCGCAGCGAGTTCATGTAAACGGCGTTGGGCCCCGCAAACTTGGCCGTCGACACGTCGCGCTTGGCCGGGCGGCGCGAAGGCAGCGCCGTCATCGGCAGAGACGCGAGCGGGCCGCCCTCCTTGCTGCTGCCTGCGGCGGCGCCGCCTTGGTCGCTGGCAAACGACACGCTCTCTTTGCGGCCGCCCGAAGCGTTGTAGCTGCTGTTGAGACCCGCCGACGAGTTCTTGGACCGCAGTCGACGCCACGAGAACGACCGCGATCCGGACTGGCCCGAGACGCTCGACGTGCGCGGCACGGCGCCGCGGGCTCCGCCATCGGCCCCGCCGCCGGCGTCGTTCTCGGTGCCCATGGACGCTTCCTTGAACAGCGCGTTGGCGCTCTGGACACCAACCTCGTTGCCGAGCCTGCGGGCGAGCGTAGCCTGCGTCTGCTCCAGCACGTTCTCGAGCGACTGCATCTCTACCAGAACCGCATCGCATCGCACGTGTCGACCTTTGCGAGCTTCATGAGCGCTGACGTCAAAAAGTCGCAGTTGGCAATCTTTTCTTCGACGTTCTTGAGGCGCACACCCTTGACCTTCCAGACGTCGCTCGGCACAAAAAGCTTGTTGCTGAGGTAGCCGCCGCGCGGGTGGACGAGGGTCTGGTAGAGGCAGCGCATGAGCCAAAACGGCCGTAGCATCGTATCAGTCGGGCAAGGCTCGAGGGGCATAGGGGCGTCCGAGTACATGGGATTGGGCGACCCGGGCGTGCTGGGCGAGTGGAAGTCGCTTTCCAGTAAGTGCATGCCCCGACGCCGCTGGTAGTAATGATCATGCGGTCCTTGAACGTGGCTGCACTGGGCGTGGGGAGCGTGGGCATATCGGGCAGGCGCGAGCTGGTAAACTGGTTGCTCAACGGCGTACCGGGTGACATGTCGCCGTCGAGGTTGGTCAACGACATGTTGCGGCTGCGCAGGCTGCGAAGACTGGACGACGAAAAGTTCTTGCGCAAGCCTGGTCGTCCCGTAGACGGCGAACCGGCACGCCCATCATTATCGAAGCCATGTGGGATGGGCGGTGTTGGAGGCGGAAGTTGGGGGGCGGTAAGGACTCGACGGGACTGGCTCCAAAAAACATCGTTGCGCCTGCACCAGGCGACGGCGTCGGGGCCGGTCGACCGCCAGCTCCCGCGGCACTGGATCCTGGACGACTCAGGCTGGCGCCAAGCATAGCTGGCGGAGCCGTGGACAGTGCTTGCCGTTGTTGCACAAGGAAGCCGCGGTGCGCGGCTGTTGGGGCAGAGCCGCGGAGAAGGCGGACGACGTAGACGCGATAGCGTTGTTGGCAGTTGCGGGACTGTCGCGGATGGCGGGCTCAGCTTGGTCGTCTCTATCTTGAGTTGCTTCATATTCTGGCCCGACAGCCGACGGTTGCGCACACTCTGCGCACTACCGTCGCGCACGTGGCTGGTTTGTGCGGTGGACGGCGGGCGGCGGTGGGGGCATCTGCGGCGGCGGCATCTGCGGCGGCGGCATCTGGGGTGGCAGCGACGGCAGCGCTGTGTCGGTGGTGGCGGTGGGGGCATGCCCTTGGCGGCCATTCCGGGTGGCAGAACCGTGCTCTCCGACACGGTTGAGAGGACAGTGTTGGCAGTCGGCGGTTAGAGGCCATAGAGCTGTGCCAGGTGCGCGAAGTAAAGTCGCTCGAGTCGGACTCGCGAGGTGGCTGCGGCTTGTAGGCAGGATCGTGTTTGAGACCAAAGGTAAAGTCTTCAATGGCCAGGCCGCTCGTCATTTCTTCAAGAATGCGCTCCTCGTCCTCCGAGCCGACATCGTCGTCGAGGAAGTCACGGGGCATTCCCATCTGGTCGTCCTCTTCTTCCTGCTGGTGCAACATGAGCTGTTCCCGCAGGCGCAGCTGGCGCTCAAAGGCAATGGCCTCGCGCTCCGTCTCACGTACACGTTCCTTGGCCAACTCGACCTTGCGCAAACTTTTGGAAACCTGCGCATCGCCGTTGCTGTATCTATTGAAGGTATTTTGCGACAGCATTGGGTAGATGGGGGTTGAGTTCATAGGCTCGTAGCCCTCGTCATAGGCCGCCTCGATGGCGTCGTCGAGTGCAGCATCAAACTCGGCCTCAGTGTCGCCGCTGATTGCGCGGACGTGTTTTCTGCGAATGTTCAGCGAAGACGACCGGGAGTGGACCGAAGAAGCTGCCGAGCTGCCGGATTCATTGATGGGGTCGAGCCACGATACGGATTCGTGGCTTGCCGTTCTCTTGTGGCCATGCGAGCCGTGTGCAGAATCGTTGTTGTTTGCGTTTGCACTGCCCGGGCGTAGAGTCGAGCCGTAACGGCGGACGAGAGTGTCTCTTCGTTGGATCGTAACGGTAAGAGGTGAGTGCATCTTCAACGGTCGCGATGGCGGCGCAACGCGCCTCGGAGAGAGTGGCGGGGGCATGTACTGGCCGGCACTGGGTGGCGGCTGTAAGGATGCTGCTGGACCAAAGCCATTTGCATTTGCATTTGCGCTGTGTGGTGGGAAAAACTCCTTTCGTGGGGAGCGTGAGAATGTGGAATGCAGGGTGTATTGGTCTCTGAGCAGAGAGGAGACATGCTGCGTCTGCTCGTTGGTCGAATTGGAGAGCCCGGGCGGGACTAATCGTGGTGAGGAGGAGGGCTGGGGGTCGAGAAGCCCGGCACGGAGCGGGGCTCCGCTTGTCGCTGAGGCTCGATGTCATCGTCGTATATCCGTGCCATCTCACCAAAGTCCTCGTCGGGAGCTGCAGCGGCATCTGAGCTGGCATTCGCATCTTCTTCCGAGTAGACCTCGGAGCTGCTCCGGCCACGGCCACCAGTAGAGGGTCGCCGTGGCAAGGGCCGAGTATCTTGTCGTAGTGTTGAGGCGATGAGGTCCAGCTCTTCTATCCGGGCGGTGTATGTAATTTTCTGGGAATAATCAGTGACTGGAGCTGCAAAGACGAACATATCAAAGACCCCGGCGTGCTAGGTGGTACTCACAATTGCTTCCAGCTTGCGCTTGTCCTCTTCCCCAGGTGTCTTGCGAAGGACCTGTAGCAGCAGTCCGCAAGCTTCTGCATAAGCTTCCCGCGCGCCTTCAATGTTGCTGGCGTTATCGAGCTGGACGGCGGTGTTGGCCTTTTGTAGGGCACGAGAGAGCATGGCCTTTTGTGACGGCGGCTTGTTACTCCGGTCCTTGTTGCTCTTGGTAGAGTCTGTGCTGCCATTGGCGGGTTGTGAGCGGCTGCGCGTATAGCCGCGCGAGGGCACTACCTCGGGTGGTCACGGCTGTACATCTTGATGGTGATGGTGGTAGAAGGTGCGGTGGTAGCGGTAGCGGAAGTGGTGCGGCAGTGGTAGTTGTATGCTCGCCCAGGTAGAAACGCCTGCAAATTGTCCTCGGAGCTGAGCTGGCGGGCGCGGGCAGACGCTGCTGCGGGCCCTCAACGAAAATGACGCCGACCCGCCTTGGACCTCCGACTCAAGCGAGGGAGGGCGATGATGGGCGGGAGGCTAATAAAAGGGCGAAGCGCGGAGGGTGAGCCGCGTTCGCGTACAGGAGAACCGCGGTCACGGAAAGTTGATCCGCCGTTGGATGTGCAGGCCGGCTTTTCCGCAGCTTGCGCGGGGTCGTCTGCTGTGCTCGTTCGGGTGAAGTGTGGTTGAGGGCTGAAAGTCGGAGAAGCGAAGCGGAGAGCCGAGGGAGTCGACGCTCAGGCGGCGGCTGAAGCTGGCAGACCGCTCGTGGCGGTGGTAAAGCTGTGGCTGCCGGCAACAAGAGGCACGGCTAGAAGCAGCGGTGGAGGCGGACCAGCGATGGAGGAGGCGTGCTGGGTCCGGGGCGACTCCACCAACACTGTTGGAGCGCGACGGGCGGTGCTTCGACGAGGGTGGCGGGTATTATCGTAGCAGGGGCATCGAGGCGCCGTAGGTGTGTGGCAGTGGTGGCTGAGGTCGCGGGACGATCTGCTGTAGCTGCGCGACCGCTGTTTAACCGGCGCGGCTGTTTAAGCTGGCGTCGCCGTGTCGCGTTGGTGACGGGGACAGTTTTGGCAGCGAGGCACGCGGGCGGGAGAAGCGACGAGGTGCGAGGTAGGGAGGTGTGCGGAAAAGGTTGCGGGCGCGGCGGGCGTGGTGCGCTGGCGGAAGGAGAGGGGTGCGCGTCCGAGTCTGCAAAGGTGTCGACAGCAGGTGAAGCGGAGGAGGAGCAGGGGCAGGCGAGGAAAAGGTCGAGATGATGGGGGCCTGGCTCTGGCACCGGTTCCTGTTCCTGGTGTTGTCGTCAACGCACGACCGGACGGGCGTTGTAAGAGAAAGAGTTGGTAGTAGGCGTGTGTGTGGGCACCGGAATCCAGTAATGGCATTGGAGATGGCGTTGGAAAACGGTGATCGGCGCAGACGCGGGCGGGAAAAGGGGCAGGGGCCAGTAGCGTTGGAGTGGCTCGAGTGAGCGGCGGCGTGCGAGGACGTCCGAGGAGGAGCGGGTTGAGACGGAGACGAAGCGAGCAATATGCGGCGCGGCTTGCTCTGTGTCGCGCCGGGGAAGGGGAGTCTGCGTCGTGACGGCCGTTGTTGCGCGATGACGTTATCGTGGCTGGGTCGCTGGCAAGCGGTCAGGGATTCTCGCGGAGCGCCCCTGTGGCGGACATGCTAGTGAGGAGGAGACGCCGGTCGGTGGTCGATATTCGGCTGCAGAGACAGGCCCTGGCTGCGCAATATCCAAGGTCGTAGTTATTGAGTATTGAGCACGTCGTAGCCTGTCGGGATCCGAGGGGTTCGGGCTGGAATTCGAGAAGCTCGAGAAACTCGAAAATCAGGAGAACAACAACACGGCAGCCGGACCGGATTGACAGGTCGTCCTATGGGGGGCCGTTTTCGAGGTAAAAAAAAGGGGAATACGCGCGTGGGGTAGGCTTTTAATAATGCCGGAAAAGTGTGACAACCACGGCAGAACAGACAAAGCGACAGAGATGCAACAGACACGACGGACACAGTGATCGGCTCGGTCGCTTGTTTCTCGTGGTCCTTTTGGTTCTTTTCTCTGTCGAGAAATTTGAACAGTCGAGAATTGGACGGACAGACGACGAGGTCTTCCTAGGCCTTGATTGTCTCGCTGGGTCTCGCTGTGTCTGCTGGTCGTTCTGCGAGGTCCCTTTCTGTACCCCTGTCTATTCCTGACTAGGCCAAGTGTTCGACCCGGCCGAGGAGAAGCGGCAGAAGCACACAAAAGCGCAGGGCCACTCGCAAAAGACCATCTACTCAGTACTTCGTAGTCGAAAAGTGTGGGAGGGTGGGAAGGGGGAGAAAGTGGAGAGGGCGGCCGTCTCTCGTCAATGTCGCAGCAAGAGTCAGGGGTGCGGCGGTGGTGCTGGCGGGTGGCTTCTGATCTTTTGGGCCCTTTCCTCCGAGGTCGATGACAAAAAGCGAAAAGCGTGAGAGTAGCGCTCTTCACGCGCAGGCTGCACGACACCGCCGTTTACCTATCGAGACTTGTTAGCGCTGCTTGTCTCCCCTTTTTTGCTTCTTGCTTCCATTTTTTCTTCTCTTTTCTTTTTTGTCTCCCCTCTTTTCTCGAGTCCCGTCTCTCTTTCGCCGACTCTCGTCTCTTCTTCCTTTTGCTTTTGGCGCTGGCATCTATCCCCTCACCTCCTCCCTTTTTTCTTTACCTGCAAAGAAGAGTGGTTGGGCCCGCTTCGTTTTTTTTCTGGCGCCTCGAATCTCCCTCTGACTATTACCCCCCCTCCTTTTTCTAATCTCGCTGGGCCCGTTTCTGTGTCCTCCCGGTCGACTTCGTATCATACCTACTCGTACTCTTTGTCGTCACCGCCTTGCCAGCCTCTGGTGTGGAGCTCCAACCGACGGGATGGGGTCGTCTTGGTGGACGACGTAGCTTTTGAGTTCAAAGGGGCTGTCTCGTACGGTGCCGAACATACGACGTGCTCCGTAAGGCCTTGATGCGATCCTATTTTGAGTCCATTGGCATCGGTCAAGGCTGGCCAAATAGGCCGTGCACGCCTTGCCGACGATTTCGACTGGACAATTGGGAAAGAGGCAAAAGAATGCGGCGGCGCTCTGAATGGCTCTGGCTGGGACCTGTCTGACGCGGATCTCACAGTTTTGTGTGGTGCTGTGCAGACGCGTATCTTGCGTTACTGTGAGCACTCATGCCCCTTGAATCCTTTCAGCTGCTATTCAGCAACGTCCTTTTCAGCTGTCGACTGGCGCCCTTCATTGCTTCTTTTGCCCGTTGTCCATTCTTTCTGCATCCCCCTATGCCCGAATCCAGCTTGTCTAGGTTCATCGCAAGTCAGAAAGACTCGTCACAAAGCAGCTTTGCTGTTCTGTTCTGTTCTGTTCTGCTTTGCTTCGCTCTGTTCTTGTGGCCCTGCGCATAGTCTGTCGACGGCCGTGGCCCCATCTAGGGAGGCCCTTGTAGCTCGTATGCTGTGTGACGACCGTCGACCAATGTGTGCATGCAGACTGTAGAGTGTCCGCTGGGGAGGCCCTGTTTCGATGCTGGTAGAATCAAAGCTGCAGAGGCATATGCGTCGAGAAAGGCTGAAGGCATGAAATATGTTTGTCGTCTGCCACGAGTCGCATCTCGAGGCGATAGGTATGGGCGTAAACGAAACGCGACGTGAAGGGTCTCTCAAAGTTGGCACATTGCAATGTGTCTCGCTTTTGGGAAGCTTAGATTCTCGTTTGGACGCTGTTTGTTTTGCTCCCCTCCCCTTTTTACGACGCCTCTGTCGCGCCTGCCTTCGCTGTCACTTGTCAAACGATGCACTTTCCTCTAAAATGTCTTGCCCAGCAGAGACGCCCTGTGCTCCTTCCCTTCTTGGCACACACAATCAGGATGGAATCACGAGTTGTGCAGTCACGGTCAAAACTAAAGGGAAAGAACGGTGCGCCTTCTCCAGTCCCTGTCCCAGCGTTCCAAATGCACGATGTGAACAACCACGATGCCCCGAAGCTGTGCATCTTTGCGAGTACTCGTAGCTTGGTAAGTAGTATCAAGGCGCTAACAGGCCTGCAAAGGGGTAGGCAAATACGCCCATCTGCGGCGGATGCTAGTGCCGCCTTTCGACCAAGAAAGCAGGTCCACTTCTGTAAATAGTGGCAGGCACGGATGTCATCGATAGGGTAAAGATAGAGGGGCTCTTTCCTCTTCTGGCCAGCCCTCATTCCCGTTGGAGCATGTCGCGTGGCTGCCTGCTCCTCGCTCGCCTTTTGGAGAAGGCGCGATGTCAACAGCCCCTTCTCCTTGCGACAATCCGTGCGTCGTACTTTTGTTCGTACAAAGTACTTCGTAGTAGAACCGCCGTTTCCACTACTTCGTAGTCTCTTGGGGTTGCTAACACTTCATTTGCATCTCTGGCCACTCGGACGTGACATTCAACACTCGCCAATGCTTCCAATCCTTCTGGCGCCGGAACTGCTGCTAGCTTGATTGAGCTGGTCCTCTGAAAGATGAGCCCCGGGGTGAGCATCCACTGAGCTGACCTGACAAAGTCGCGATAACGTTTAGACACTGCAGGGTTCGTTTTCTGTGGCCTTTTCTGTTTCTTCCTTTTGCTTTCCCGACTCCCCTTTAACCAGTCTCGTTCACAGTTATCCGGAACGGCTGGCTCGGACTATGCAGTTTGCAGACCCCCAGTCAAAGGCAAAGAAAGCAACCCTTCTTCGTATCCATACGATTTCCTTTTGGCACGGCGGCTCGTTGACCTTGGCCCCGGCCTCCCAAACACAGGTCGTTTCAAGCAGCTTACCGCCTCCTGCGACGAGGGCAGCACGCCAGATAAGAATGGAAGGACAAGCAAAGGCAAGAGGAAGACGCAAGCGCGGACGGAGTACGTCGTACTTTGTACTTTTGCAAGCCAAGCAGACATGGTGTCTTTGTCTTGGCTACCCTGCTTTGCTACTCTGCCTGTTTTGGCCGGTAAGACGGTCATTTGTTCCTTGAACGACACAAGATGCCCTGATACTGGCCATTCCCCGACACGTTTGCTGTCTTCTCTTGCTTCTCGAAGACGGCTGGACTATCTACTGAGTAGCGGCTAAATAGGAAGATGGAAACAACCCAAGCCGGGGGGTGACTGTTTGGGTCTTCTGTCTCGTTGAGGAAATGAATGGCCTTTTGACAGAAACCCTCAGAGACCAGTGAAATGCCTGTGCCAGTGCACAGAGCAGCCGATGAGCAACATAAAATGTCTCTGCTGCACGCCCACACATCTGCACGGCCGCACGAGCCAATCCATGAGGCAAGACCTTTGCCGAACTTGACATCACACAGTCTTTTGCGAACGAAAACAACGAGAAACGGCCGTCGTTCGTTTGAGGCGTACCGTTTCTGTTTCGGCGTGTTCTAGAAGAGACAATCAAGACACTCAACGAGCATTCTATTCTACCATCTCAAGACACAGAGTCTACGATGTGAAATGCCTGTGCCAGTGCACAGAGCAGCCGATGAGCAACATAAAATGTCTCTGCTGCACGCCCACAAGAGATGAGTGTGTTAGTCGACCAATATGGCAGGAGCCGGCGGTGTGTTTCCCGCCCACTTTGCCTCTGGCCTTGAGAAGACCAGTGCCCCCCGCGCCTCGATCGTCTGGCTTCTGGATCGACGGCTGTGAAAACGATTCTTGCCCGATCACCACACTGACACATCCTGTCACCACCCGGCAGACCGATGACCCGATTCAGTACTCAGAGTAGGAGTCTACTCACCCTTGACAATGCACAAGGGTGGCTTCCGCGGGTACCGGCAGGACGAGCTCGAGCCGACGGCATGTCATATGCAACATCGCGTTTGGACTCGCATTGGGGGCAAGGGTTTCGGAGGCGCTGTTTGGGGTCTTGCTGTATGGAAACACTTTGACCTCTGTCTGGGACCCATCGGTATGTCACACGATGTCACAGCATGTGGTGTTTCAAACACATGACCATCTTTCCTGTCCTTTTGCCTTTGTTCTACTGCCTACTACTGCACGACACGTGTACGACAAGACGCAAGACGCGGGACAGAGGGCACAGACACAGGACACAACGGAAACGGTAAGCTGAGCGGGGCCTTGTCTTGCGTGTTTTGTTGTGTCTCTTTTGAGATTGCCGTGTTCCAGTTGCCTCGCTGACGGACAAGATGAGTCTATCGTCGACTGCACGGGGGCAGCTCGACAACAAAGGCTGAGACGGCAATGACGGCCAAGACGGGACGAATTGAGGACGCCGCTGTGCTCGTCGCCGCATCTTCTGCTAGCAGTAGTCTTGATTTGCAGGCCATGGTAGTGCCGTCTGCCCCGGAAAGAAGAGAGCACGCATTGACCTGCACACGAAGAGTGAACGAAGACGGGGTGATGGTCAGCTATGATGATGGGCACAACAAAAGACTGCAAGGCAAAGAGTAGCCAGTATCAAGTGACGGAGACTCGATGGGGGTAACAATTGGAACTGTGGGCATATCCTATGACGCAACAAACGCCAGGAAAGGACTCTACAAAAAGAACGCAAATACAAGAAGCCAAGGACGAAGGGAAATTACGCGTACAAAGGTATGACACGCTCAGGCTGCTACCTCAAGGCGTGCCATTGATGCTGGTGTCGCGCTGCTGTCGATGCTTCCCGCCCTGTTAATGATGCTTCGGGTGCAGCCTCCGACGTTGCTGCTGGCACTTTCAGAGATGTTGTTGCCGCTTCAGGGTCGCCGGAACGGCCTCGACTACAGGCCCGGCCTCGAATGGCGTCTTGACCAGGCGGAACTCGGCAGTCCTCAGCAGGCGCTGCTGGTAGTACTCGAGCTGTGCACCGCGCCGGGCCACTTCGTCCTGCAACCGCTGCACCTTGCGCTCGGCAGCGGCGCGTGCTGTGCTCTGCATGTTCTTTTGCAGGCGCAATTCGTCGGCGGCGCGCGCCTGGGACGCCAGCTCGCTCGCGTGGGCGTCCATCTCTTGCTGGCGGCGCGCCGCCTCTTCGGCGACCTGGCGCTCCAGGCGCGCCGTCTTCACGAGTGCCGCCGTGTTTTGCTCGGCCAGCAGGGCGGAGACGCGGTGCAGCTCGGCATCTCTTGCGGCGAGCAGGGCGCTGTTTTGCGCCATGCGCTGCTGGAGCTGTTCCTTGTCGTCGCGCCATTCCTTGTCGCGCGTCGCGGCGCTGTGGCGCTCGTGGTTGAGCTGGGCGCGCAGGCTGGCGACCTGGTTCTCGAGCTCGGTGCGGCGGGTACGTTCGGCATTGAGGAGGCGTGGATGGTGCTGTACGTACGCGGGTCCCGCTCCTCGTTGCCGGCGGTGGGGTTTGTAGAGCTGGTCGTGGTCGTTGCGGCCGACGTAGCCGACGTGGCCGACGTGGCCGACGCAGCTGGTGTAGTGGACTCGGACGGATTGTGTGCCGGTACTGCGGCTGCGGCAGAACCTGTCTCGTCGTCGCCTGCGCCGTCGCCGCCGCCCGCACCTGCGCCCGGATTGTTGGCGAGCCACAGCTGCTGCTTCATGACCATCTGGCGTTGCTCAAGCTCAGACAAGCGCATGGCATGGCGGATCTGCATGTCGTCCTTGTCCTGCTCCAGACGGCGGGACGCGTTGGTGAGACCGTATCGAGAGCCCTGAAGCGAGCGGCCATGTTCTCGGCCGTGCTGTTCGCGCTGGCCGTGCCGGCATGGCTGTCGCGGCTTCTGATGCTGTTTCTGCTGCCAGAGCTAGACGACGCACGAGCGGTGCTATCGTTGCTGCTGCTGCTGTTGTTGTTTTTGCTGTTGTTGTTGCGCAAGCTCGCCCGCCCGAGTATGTTCATCACGCTGGTCGGCATGTCTGGAGAAACTCTGGTAGACAAGCAGGGCGTGCTTTGGTAGTGATGTGTCGAAATATGTGACCAAGCGCTGCGAGGAAGTGATACGTTGTGATACCTTCTTGTGGTGGGTGGCGATGGACGGCGAGGAAGATGTGTACGAGGCCGTTCCTTTCCGGCTGTTTCTCTTCAACAAGGAGGACAAGGCTCTGTCGTCGGCGTCTTTTGCCCCATCCTTGCAAAGCTCAACCAGGCCGTCTGCCATCTGCTCGACAAAAGCCTCGTGGTGGTTTGGCATTGGTAAGGCGAGCGACTGTTGGCATTGGCAGCAGTGGGGAACCGCCGCTGTGAGCCTAGAGCCTAGCGGCAGATGGGGACTTTGGGTGGGCCACTAGCTGCCAACATTCTACGAAGTAGGCGACTGCCAGCGATAGCCCCGCCCCCATAAAAGAAGGTTTGCTGCTGTGGCCCGGCGCTAATCCCAGACAGGCAACTTGCACTGGAGACGGATCGGTACAACAACACATTACCTGACTTCGCCTTGCCACCCAAACGCCAAGCCATCGTTCCAGAGATGAGGGACGTACACTGCCCCGCGGAGACTATGAAGGAGAGGCGGTCGGTGTACTGTGAAGATGTGAAGAGACAGACATGGCATTACTGCTACAAAGGTATCGACAAAATGGAAGAATAAAACATACGACGTAGAATAGGCGAAATGCCAAACGCCACCAAGATGTTTGTACAGGAAAAGAAAATCGTCGCTCGCTACTGGACCCCCTTGTGCCAGCTACCACCGCGTAGCCGGGCCACAATGTGAATGGTGCTCTCATTCATAATGCCGTAGTCGCGCACCGTCTTGTCGCCGTTGAGCTGCTTGCCCGACCAGATAAAACGCAGCCACTCGACGTCCATGGCCTTTTCCTGGCCGAGGCGGTGGAAGACGGCGCCATGCTGGTGTCGATGCTGACATTGTTGAGCACGAGGGACTTTCCGTCGAGGTCCTTGAAGAAGAGCGTCTTGAGGACGGAACGGGGGTGATGAACAAGAAGGAGCGGGGTGCCCCGGGGGCTGCGTGGTGGTGCACTCTTGGCGGTCGTCGACCAACTTTGCGGCAGAGAATCAGGCTCGGCACTGTACGGCGGCGGGGCCTCGGTGACGGACCGGATAAAGTAGATGGTGTCGCCCTATGCTGTTAGCAGAAGAGCAATAGGCCCTGTCCGGTGAGAGGGGAACTTGCATTGTGAACGCCGTAGTGGGAGAGAGGCTTGGATACTGACTGGTTAGCATTGTGTGGCGGAACATCTGGGCTACGCCGGAGGAGACTCACTATCTTCCATGACCTCGCCGGCAAAGATGACCTGCATGGTCGACCAGCTGGGCAGGTTGTTGATGGCCCGCGCAATAGAGTGCCGCAGGTCGTGCACGCTCTTCTTGTCCACGTCGACGCCCTCAATGACGTGCGACTCGCCCTCGTTGGCCGTCAGCTCTTCGGCAAAGATGATGGCACCACTGTACGCCTCGAGGGCCTTTTGTTTGGCAGAGGATGAGTCGGACATGATGACTGTTTGTATGGTTGCGGTATCGATGTATTGATGGGAGATGCCGGCATTGTTGCGAGAAGAGAATTAACAACAAATGATGAAGCAAGAAATAGAAACCGACAAAGGGCGGCCTTATTGTATATAACGGCCGCCTGGGTCGTGTGTATTTAGTTTGTACCAAGGTGGGCCGTCGGTCAACCTGCATCCACTACGATGAGGAGTGTTGCACATTAATCTGCCCCGGTACTGAGCTTCCAGAACGGAAGGAGAATGAGAAAAGTGCAGATTTATCTAGGGCCAACACAGAACAAAGGCGTCAAACAGCAGGCTGCCCGATACGCCAGATGATCCCGAGGGACGGACGATTGCGGGATTGGTTGTAGGCCCGACGTAAAACGGCTCGTCCGATATGGTGTTCTTGAAGCTGTCCCTCGACGAGCATCGAGGCGACATCGACATTGGATCGGAGTGGAGAACAGGCTGTACGAAGTACTGGTGGGTGCAGCGAGGTGGGGTTTGGTTGATTTAAAGTGACGCCCACGAAGCAAAGCCTACCCGCTTTTCGGACGTTCTGTACTGAGTACACGGACAGCCTTATTTGTCTTGCCGCCAGGGCCATCTCCGCGCCCAGAAATCCTGCCTCACGACTGTGGCAGAGGAGGGGGAATCAATGAGAACCTGACCTTGTCTCGTATCAGTGCTCAGTCGTCGCTGTCCTGGTGAATAGCTTCGGCCCTTTTCTGCGGCTCTCTTCTCTCATCTAATCCTCGCGTCTGTTAGCAGCTGACCACTTTGCTTTCGATGAATTTACTTCTTGTTGCACCACCGGAAATAGCGACAGCATACCATTCTTCACAAATGAACAGCCGCGAGGCTGCCATTGCAGCCCTCTTGCGACGAGGCTGGGTGCCAACATCGCAGGTGAGAGCAGCCGCTCCGTCGGTATTAACCCCGTCGGCGCCAGCTCCTTTAGGACCAGCAGACCGGCAACAACTACGGGCGCCGTTACCACCACCGTCACCAACACCACTTATCGAAACCTCTTCGCCAGATGACGAATCTCTTACTCCCACACATTCGGCAGCAGCATCGTCTTCGTCAACACCAGACGCCACTGCAACGACTAGCGTGACCTCCGATCGTTCGCCGATCAACCCTTCAGACGAAAAGGTTCTGGGCAAGACGGCCGGCGCGAAGGCCAATGCCAATGCCAGCTCGGCCGGCCCATCCACCTCTCCTGACTCGTCTGCGTCGTCGTCCAGCCGAGCACCCTGGTGAATCTTGTGCAGTCGACATCAAGTGGGGAGTCTGTCGAGAATCGAGAGCCGCGAGAGGCAGGCGCAGGCGAAAGGAAAGAAGCGGCAGAAAAGCATGTAGATGTGGTCGGCGACGTCGAGATGGACGACAGTGAGCTCTTTGCGCCAATGACGCCTTTTGGGATGCCCGACTTTTCGTCTGTGTCTGCCCTCGTTGCCCGTCCGACCATCCCGCCGTCGTTGCACGACTGGATCCTTTGCAGCGAGGTCGGCCTGCAGTTCATGCGTCCGGTACGGGAACGGACCATTGTCTGCGTGGCCTGCAGCCAGGTTTGTGAAGACGGCGCGGGCACCGGTACCGGCGCCGACAGCACAGGGCCTGTTTTTCGCTCCTTCTTTTGGCGTATGACTACCTGTCGTGCAGGGCACCGGCCGCCAGAAGTAAACAACGCCCGAAGCGGCCTCTGTAAGCGCTGCGATAAGGACTATGTCCTGCAAATTGTCCACGGTGAGCACCATTGCCGCCACGAAGGCTGCCGTCGTCGCTTGCGAGTGCACTTGCTTGATGTGGAAGATGCTCTGTGGGGCCATCCGGGCCTGTGGGCGGCATTTCACAAGCTGGCCGAATGCACAATACATACGAGTGCGGTATTCACGCCGATACGGTCGATTTGGAGAATGACTCTCAAAACGACACCGACCTCACGCCCGAGTGCGACCACGACCGCAATGCCTGCAAGCCTTGTCTGACCCAACTCTGCGAGGCCGCCATCCAGGGCGACCGTTTGGGTGACCTAGTCTGCCCCGAGCCTGCATGCCGCAAGCTCCTCACGCGCGATGCCATCCGCGCCCTCGTGTCGGCCGATTCGTTGCGACTGTATGACAAGAAGCTGGCATTTGCCATCATGGCCCGCAACCCCAACTTCCGTTGGTGCCGCTGCGGCCACGCCAGATCCACGTGGCAGGCGAGGCCGAGCCCGAATGGACTTGTTCGGCGTGCAGCCTTCGCCACTGTTTTGTGTGCCAAGACGCCGAACCGGGCACCGTCTGCGACCACCTGTGGCGCATCGACAATGACCGCGCGCTGCGGCGCCTCCGCGAAGAGCACGAGCGCAGCCGCGGGACCTCGGACGAGATGCAGCGCCAGCGCCAGCTGGCCGAGCTGGCAGCCAAACAACTGGCCGTCGAGGCGCACGAAAATAGCCGCGGCACACAGCTGACCATTGCCAGCACAACCAAGCGGTGTCCGCGCCTGGGCTGCCGCGTACCCATCCAGCGGGACGAGGGGTGTGGGCACATGACGTGTCGACGGTGCTTGACCGATTTCTGCTGGGCCTGCAAGGTGATTTGGAAGGCGCCGGCACAGTCCGGGTCGGGCTCTGTCTTTGGCAGCTATGGGAGGAACGGCGTCGGCCCGAGCTCCACGGTGCTGATGCCACTGCATCTGATGACGTGCCCAATAGGGTCTAACCGCATCATTTCGCGGAACCGGCTCAATCTGACGCAGTATGCACGGCTGGGACGTCGACGAGGGTACGATCAGAAGCTCGATAAAGGTCTGTGGCTGGATGCGGATCAGCTGTAGGCGATGGTATCAATGTAAACCATGTGACCTTGAATTTGTATATACCCGAGAGCCAATGCTCTCATGTCGAAATCCAATCTCCAAAACAGCCTTTCGGTTGTCATCTTCTTGCCACTGACATTTTAGGCTCGATATACCGGCCCATCTTCGCAAGCCGTCGCAGGTTCTGCCGTGCGCTCAGGCGTATATACTGTGACCGTGTCTTGTTAATAAAGCTCCACCCTGTGCACCAATGTTCGAGCTGGTCTCTTTGGCCGTGGGACAGTGGTTGAGTTGTCATGGCTGATTTTGCAGACGAAACACGGCGGATAAGGCTCCTCTATTTCATCTTCGCCGATCTCCGGTCCATAGTTGGCTCGTACAGACTTTTGCCTTATCGGCGTCGTGCCGGGGCTCTGTCGGTACACACCGTCACACCAGTCCCGCAACATTTGGTCAGACTCGGTCGTAAACGATGCAAGCCCAGACTGACACAGCAACTTTTGCGCGCTCCGCTGGCTGACGGCATACGCTTGTGTACACAATGTGCCGCCGGCTGTATGCATAACTCGCACGCGTGGCGGATATTGCTCGCGAGCGAACTGGGCAGCACAAACGGGTGAACGGACGTCGTCCGGTCGAGGCACTGTGGCATCTCCGGCCGTGACTATACGCAAGAGCGACAGCTGGGCAGGCGCTGATGAAGGCCCGCCACTAGATGTGTAGAGGTCGTCGGCAGCTCGAGTGCGGGGGCTGTGACCAGCCGAATGTCAAGTTTCTTTTGTTTGTATTCTTTCGCATCGGCAGTAGCCACTGCGCTGTGCTGCATGCGGGTATATACCCGTTCTTCTCCGACTTCTCACGCTGCCCCGGTGCTGTGGTCCCTTGCGCACTGGACTGAACCCGCCGCCATCGTAAAGTCGCGGAGCCTTGTCAAAGGGGGTAATGTGTATCTGTGCCAGCGCCAGGGCATCGCTGCGGTCTGTCCGTGCGTGGAGATTGACACCAAATACTGTGGCACTTTGCATGCTAGTTTGCAGGCGGCCAACGTAATTTGACCGAGTAGACCTTACAACTAGTTTCGCTTTAGACACGGCGGAAAGTCCTGTCGAGCTCATGGTTGCGGCCGAGGCCGTGATGTTTCCACCGATTCGGCCGGCCGTCATGTGCTCTGGCAAATGGACATGCACCTCCCGAGAGCGGCCCTGTGCTGTGAGCGGCATACGCAACACGTCCAAGCAGCGCAAATACGGCCGGCCGCAACCGACGTCAACAGCTCTCACCGACAGGAGCATCTTGGTCTGGCTAATTGCAGTGGTGGAACGTGGAAGAGTGACGATGAACAAAAGGCAAAGGTCGAAAAGAGTCGAAACGAGCAGGATGCAGATCATCCCACGTCGCCGAGCACTGAGATGGCACGGGAATCACGGCCGCGTCGACAACCTTGTATGCCAGCTCATACTTTGCGGCTCATCGTGCGCAACTGGCCGTTCGATCTGCCTGTCCTGTTTGCATGGTCCTGGAACTCGGAGTACCAGCATCTGTGTATCCTGACGAAGACGGCAGAAGGACGCTAAGAAAAGGGGCTTCAAAACATCAGTACACCAAAAGGGAAGGAAGGACCTTCCGTGAGACGATCACACCTTCCTACATTGACAATCGAAGCTTCCATTTTGATTCCCTTCTACATTCAGTGGCTTTTACGTACTTTCTCATTATGCAATACGAAGTATCGTAATGAGTGCCGAAGAAAGAAGCTGCTAATACAAGACGAACGGCTAAAGTCCCAGCACCCTCCCGCAGCCCCAGATTGCTCTCCAGATTCCTCCCGGGCATCTCCCGCGAGAAGCGGCAAAGAACCCCAGAGACGACCAGCAACTGGGATAGCTCAGTCCTCTGTAAGATGTCTCGTGAATCTGATGACTCTGATACGAGTTCTCCCCTGTCGCCAAGCATCACAGACAAAAATACACGGCTACATCTTTGTCCGTCACTCCTGGTCCAGTCCGAGGCCGGCCACTTCCCAAATGGATGCCGCCAGCAATACGCCCAGCTCGTCATGATGCTTGCCCACAAGCTGGATGCCGACCGGCAGCTTTCCTGCCGACTCGGCCCCACCAACACCTGGAGCCGGTGCCCATCCGCCCGGCATGGCCAGCGCCGGATGGCCTGTGATGTTGAAAGGCGATGTGTTGTCTGACACACCCAGGTGAGCCTCATACAGTTCCAGAGGGCTGTTACCTGACGGCTCGCCGGCCGACTTGATCATATGCGGCGGTGCCACCGACGGAGTCACCGGGAGCAGCAGGATGTCCACCTCGTTCTTCAAGACGGCATCGTACGCCGCCTGCAGTTGCGCAACGTGCGACACAGCCTTACTGCGGTAGCTGTGCGGGTACCGCTTTGTGTCGCCCAGGTAGGCCGAGCCCAGCGCGGCCGTCACGACCATGGAGCGACGGCCGTCATTGTCTCGTACCATTTCTGCGTCAGCTTCGGCGCTGCCACTTCGGTGGTGGTGTACGCCAGCAGATCGGGCGCCTTGCCGGCCAACAAACAGTCGGACATGACACTGCGCATCGCTGCCGTCCAGATGGCACCGCCCTTGCTGTGCAGCGGCACCGAGACATCCACGACCGTCGCCCCAGGCTCTCGAATTTGGCAGCGGCAGTGCGCACAACTTCTGCCACCTTTGGGTCCAGCTTCGGCAGCGCCAGGCCCTCTTTAAGCAGGCCGACGCGCAGACCCTTGCCTGCCGTCGTCGGCGTCCATTCGCCGCGGCTCTTTTTGCCAGCAATGGCTGCTTTCAGCAGCTCGTGGTACGCCGGCACTTGTTTCCGCGTCGGCGTCTCGGCGTTGCTCGCGGATCCAAGCCATCGTAGCCGGCAATGGCCGACAACAACAGGGCCACATCGGCCACGGACGACGCCATCGGTCCCACGTGGTCGCACATCGGGTGCAAAGATGCGATTGCCGTGTACGGCACCAGGCCGTGTGTCGGCTTGAGGCCGTACGTGCCAGTGTATGCCGCTGGAAGCCGGATACTGCCACCCTGGTCACCGCCAATGGCCAGGTCGACGCCCGGCCCGAGACCTTTGACGGAAGGCCGCGCTTCTTACGCCACTTTTCGACAGCCGGAATCGCCGTCAAGACACCACTTCCGCTGCTGCTGCCACCAGCCGCGTGGCCCACGAGCCACGGATTGTCGACGGGCCCGGAAGCGCTCGTGTCTGACAGGCCAGACATGCAAAAGTTCTCGCACGTCGTCGTCCCCACAATCACGCCGCCGCTCTCGACGAGGCGTGTGACAATCGGCGCGTCGACGGACGGATGGGAAGGGCATCTCGGCCGAGTTGGTGAGCTGGTACGGGTGTGTGCCCAGCGTCAACGGATGCCCGCCACAGAGACGGTGTCTTTGAGTGCCACCGTGCGGCCGGCCAAGATTCCAGACGAGACGGCGGCGTCGTCCTTGAGCGTGAAGCAGTGACTCCATGCATTCAGCGGATTGTCTGCCTTGTCGGGCACCGAATATCTTCTGTCGGCAACGGTGTGGCCACGCTGGGCGCCAGACGCGGGTCGACATAGGCGGGCATGGCCTCGACCTCGAGCACATCGTCCTCCATGGCCTTGACGAGCGTGAGGTAGTCGGCCTCGTCCTGGGGCGTCATCTCAAAGCCGAACGAGGCCACAACGGCCTGGAACGTTGCCTTATCAAGGCGTTCGGCTGAGGGGCTGTTGCAGACATTGTGTAGAGTGGCTGATTCGACTGTGCTCGAGATGTCTTTGAGATGTCTTTGAGATGTCTTTGAGATGTCTTTGAGATGTCTTTGAGATGTCTTTGAGATGTCTTCGAGACGTCTTTGAGGTTGTTCTTGGGATCTGGCAAGGAGGATCAAAACACTCTGTACTGACTGCAAAGTAGTTCACTCGAAGTTCGTGCCACCGTGACAGTTGCCTAACTCCCAATTAAAGATACCGTTTGGGACCCCGCCAACCGTCCTATGGCGATGCGATACGTCGTATCTGGACTGTAAGCTGCATCTTTTAGTCTTATCGCAATTGCCGATTCGGGAATGCAACTGCTTGGCGATTCGGCAGGCTCCGATGCCTCGGCCGGCGGCCGACATTGTTCCGACCCGAGCCAACTGTCGTCCATGACACATTTTGAAGTTTCGGGATGCTTTGCCCTTGACAAGGCCAACAGCAAAATTAACAATGCCAACAAAAAGAAAGGCGTCGTTGGAAATGGGAGACAATAGTCACGTGATCCTCCTCCAGAACCGTCAAAGAGCAGGTCGGTGCCATTCAGGAAAAGGCATACTGCGGAGCCCGTAAAGAACAGAAGAACAGACAGCCTTATCCGACTACTCGTATTTCAATGTCGACATCACCCACGTCGAGCTTCTTATGTCGGTTCGTCCACCTGCTTCGAGATCGTGTCGCGCCCAAAAAGCTCCTCGGCATGTCCCCACCAGAGCTCTGCCTTATCTGAGACTCTATCTGACGCAATGGCCCTCTATTTTCCAGCCTTCCTGCTCGCTGCATTCGCGCTCGCTCACACTGCTGCCGATTGTCTGCACAAAAGGCCCCACCCAGCGACTCTTCGGTGCCGGCGCTCCCGAGCGATGGGAACCATTACGACCCCGTGTGCCCGTCGAGACGATAGGCAGTTTAGCGGGAGGGAGGGGAGAAGCAGGACAAGACGGCACCTTTTCGGCGCTTCGCGTCTCGGTCCCCAAGGAACCAACTGGCTTTACGGGACGCTGCGAATGGCAAAGTACGCCCAAACAGGGCCCAGAGTTGGCCAAAAGGCAAAAACGTCTGGATGAAAACGACGGAAACCGCTCGAGGAAAGCACAATGATGCAAAAACAAGCTTCAGGTATTTCCGCTTAGCGGAGTCGCCGGCCCCATCGATGATGGCATGGCGCCCAACGCAGCGGAAAGCAGGGCGTTGTCGGCTTCGAAGCCGGGCATCGAGGGTGATTTAAATGCGACGGCCTCGCGCTTCCCCTTCTATTTACAAAGTACAAGACTCCCGTCATTGCTCAATTGAACCGATTCCTCTACAAAGTACGACCGAACCTGTGATACTTGCCAACCTCCCCTCCTCTCCTCTCTTCTCACATACCCCTTGCACCTTCCTTGTCGAGCTTATCGCGCGCCCATTCACGGTCCAGCTCCCTGTAGATCGGCCTCTAGCGCACCATTCACAGCCATTTCACACCGGTGCCCCATTCTGGCGGCCCTTACGTCACCACCCGCAACTGCCGCTGAGTAACCTGCAACACATTTCTGCCGAACGCCGCTGTCAAGACACCCAACTACTCGATACGGACCTGGCAGTTCCTGGTGGCATTTGCACGCTCGCACTTCAGCGGCTCTCTTCCACTTTGGCTTGAGCTATATTTAACAAAGGAGCGAAATACGCCATTGAAAACATTGCGATTTCATCACCCTAATCTGCGACTTTGCGATCTCGCTCTCCCCATCTCCTTTTGGCACCACCAACAGGGACGCCGCCGCACCATTGTCGAGCTTCGATTCGACTCGTCCCCGACTGTACTCGTTTCGCCTTTTCAAGGCCGCGCACCTCCCACAACTCCTCACAATGGCCACAGAAACATCCAACCAGACGCCCACCTTCAAGGCGGGCGACTACGTCAAGTTCTTTGGCGCCGGCGCCCTCGCCGCCACCCTCACTCATGCGCCGCTACGCCCATTGACGTGGTCAAGACCCGCATCCAGGTCGACGATGCCATGAAGGGCCCTCAACATGTCTCGGCCGCCCGCCGCATCGTTGCCAACGAGGGCGCCGCCGCACTCTTGACCGGCTTCGGCCCCACGGCTGTCGGCTACCTGGTCCAGGGCGGCAGCAAGTTTGCCGGATACGAGTTCTTCAAGAAGCAGCACATCGACTTCCTCGGCTCGAGACTGCCTCCAACTACCGCACCGCCGTCTACCTGGGCTCGTCGGCCGCCGCCGAGTTCTTCGCCGACATCGCCCTGTGCCCGCTCGAGGCCACGCGCATTCGGCTGGTCTCGCAGCGCGGCTTCGCCACCGGCCTGGCCTCTGGCTTCGTGCGCATTGCACGCGAGGAGGGGCTGCGCGGCTTCTACTCGGGCTTCATCCCCCTGCTGTTCAAGCAGGTGCCGTACGCCGTCGGCCAGTTCTCCGTCCACGAGGCCGCCAACGAGGCCATGTTCGCGCCATGGGCCCCGAGCGGAAAGCCAAGCTGACGCACCTGCAAGAAACGGGCGTCGAGCTGACGTCGGGTATTCTGGCCGGTGTGGCGGCCGCCGTGCTTTCCCACCCGGCAGACACGCTGCTGTCGGCCAATGAACAAGGGCGCCGGCGACCCCAAGCAGGGCGTGATGAGCCGCATGTTTACGCTGGCATCCGAGTTTTGGCCCCAAGCGCCTGATCCTGACGGGCTTGGGCCCGCGTGTGCTGATGACGTGCGGTCTCGGTGGCAGGCCAGTTTGTCATTTACGCACAGTGCAAGGCGCTGGTGGCGCGCCGGCCGTGTTGAGCTGCACAAGGAAGAGAAGCTGGCGGAAACTCTGACCAAGTCATGATTGTAGTGGGTGGTCGTGTCCTATTTCCATCTGATCTGATCTGATTTGCTTGGTTTTGCTCGTTTTGCTTTGTCTGTTTCGAAAAAGAGGAGCTTCTGGCAAAGAAGCTTGTTTCTGTTTCAGCCTTCATCATGTCTTTATGGCTTGGGTCATTTTATTTAGCATCTGTTTCTAGACTTATGATTATAATGTAATCACACCAATGACTGATAACTCATCAAACGGCTGAATCCCATACAATGTGTTGATAGACCGACTGCCAAGCCCGGTCAGCTCGACTTCATCGACACCCAAGAGCAGTTTCCACATCGTGAGCTCACCTCAAGGGTTTGTTGGAAGACTTTCTCGGTGGCAAGAGAGAAGAGTCTAGAATGGCTGTCTCGTATCTGCTCAAAGGATATGCTTTGTATTTTCGAGATAAAGAGCCCGTTTCGACAAGTAAATAGTAGCATTCGCACAAATGCAAGCAAAGACTCTCACAACCCAACGACCAAACAACACAACAGCCCAAATGGGTAGCAAGGGCAGTCACCATTATCCCAAGCCAGCCCCGGCTCCTACGTTATGCGGCCGAGCGGCCGCCGCCGAAGAAGAATAAATAACTGAGCCTGTCCGGGGTCGAGGCAGCTCTGTACAGACTTCCAGTAGGTAGTCTGTTGCTTGATGATGTAGCCTCGCGTCCCCCCTCTTTTCGTTAGTACGAGTACGGACAGTTTTACATGCGCACGGCAACTGTGTCCAAGTAGGAACGGCCTTTCAGCTGCGTAAGGTGGACAACAACGGTCTAGTATTTCGATATGCCAGGAGGCCGAGCTATGGAAAAGGAGAAAGAAACAAGGTCCTCTTAAAAGAAGGGCCGGGTTCCGTTTCGCCCTTTGGTGTTGTTGACATGCTAGCGATCGCGCAAAAGAAACCATATGTAGCCACAATAAAAGCGCAGTTTCACTGTTTAATGATCCGATTTATCCTCCTCGTAGCTAGCCGCGCTCTCCCTGTGTTTGTCAGGCCTTCATCGTAGCCATGGTCCTCTCATGCCAAGGTACCTGTGTTGACGAGGCGCAGGGTAGAAGGAAAGAAGCGCGGCTGCAGGGGTTCGAACAATAGAAGACAATTTAGTGCTGCAGATGGGAATGCAAGTCAGCGTCTGTTATGCAGAATGGTAACGGTGGTAGACACGTGGAAGAGATGCGAGAGGAAGACATACGCTGCAGGTGTTGCAAGAGCACGAGGAGCACGAGCCGGAGCAGCCAGAGGCGCACGAGGAGCAGTCGCTGGAATACGAGTCAGTACCATGAGCCACAAAAACTACCACGTCGGCACGTGACTTGGCACATGAACAAAGTCCACGGCAAGACTATCCGAGTCTGGTGCCAGGAGAAACGGCGTTTGGGCGTATGGCTTACCAGGGGGCCATTTTGATGATTGGGTGGGGTTGACGGGTTATAGGTCTGAAATGTGTGTGAAAAGGTGCTTGGGAAGGTTGTTGAGAAGGAGCTGTTTGGTGATAAGAAGAAGAGAAGAGAAGGAAATTCAAAGCTCTCGAAACTGGGAGAATCACGGCCCTTAAATACACGATTTTTTGGCTACGAGTGGAGAGGATGACAACATACGAGAAGCTACAGAACTAAAAGGTACGAGAGGGAAAGAGGTGACAGGACAAAACGGGGGAAAAAGAGGCGAAACGAGTGTGAGGAGGCAAGACAGACCCTCCCACATGGTGCATACGACAAGAACAGAAATCAAGGTACCCGCCCCCGCGTGGGAGGAAGGAGCGAAGGCAGGCGCCGGCTCTTGGTTATTCTTCGTGAGAATGGAAAAAAAGGGCTCCGTCGGTATGCTTGTGTGTCTTCTTCGTTGCCTTATCGATGTCATACTACTTCCGCAGTGGGATCGTAGGAGCAAATAGAAAGGAAGCATCGATTGTAGCGCGGTATACGCGTGGGGAGCGGGGTTTGCAAGCGTGAGCTGTGCAGTGTTTTAAATACTCCTCCCTTTGAACGTTGCTTTGCTTCCATCGATTGGCGAGCCTTAGGCATACAGACTACTGCAGAACAGCAAGGTGGCCAAGAGCGCTGTGGAGGCCA
>JADMNG010000090.1:0-26333 GCA_016097075.2 Sporothrix phasma | reverse complement strand
ACTGCGTAACGCGGCTTCTGCGGGCCGCTACTACTCTAAGTCGTTGCGGCCGGAAATTTAGACTGCCTGGCAGCGTTGGTAACGCGGCTTCTGCCATCGACTATCCTTCCTTGAAAGTTATTCGCTAGTGGCACCTTTACCATCCAGCCAATCAAGTCTCGCAGAGCACATACGGCCCCACTCATATATCCCTTCCGCCGACATGGCACCGCAACGCCGCGTGCCGCCCGCCAGCGCCGGCGACGGTGCAGGCGCTGGCGCACGAGCATGCAGCACACCGACGACCCGGCGAACTGTCACCGCACAGTTCACGAAGTCGCCGATTCCAACCTCACCACACGCACTGAGCTGCTCGCTCCACGCCCCCGGCACTGAAGTGCTGGCACCGACCATGACCGCTGCGAAGGATCGTCCCACGACCGACAGCAACACCGCCGCCCCGCGGCCACCCGTTTCGCGCCGAGCTCCTGGCTCGACACGCTGCAGGCCGACCTAGACAAGCGCCGCTGCGCCATTGCCTCCGTCTCCGGCGCTCTGGACGCGCACCTGCGCAAACTTGCCGGTGACCCCATGGAGGACTCTGTCAGCCAGGTCGTCTACGGCTTCATGAATTACCTGACGGGACGGGACCCCAAGGCACACGATCCCCCCGCCATGCTCCCGCAAGAGCCCCCGGAGGCGCGCTAGCGCACCTACCGAGTGCTCTTGCGGGAGCATGACGGGGAGTCTCGTGTGCCTGGGGGTCACGTCCCGTCAGGTATTTCATGAAGCCGTAGACGACCTGGCTGACAGAGTCCTCCATGGGGTCACCGCAAGTTTGCGCAGGTGCGCGTCCAGAGCGCCGGAGACGGAGGCAATGGCGCAGCGGCGCTTGTCTAGGTCGGCCTGCAGCGTGTCGAGCCAGGAGCTCGCGAGGCGCGAAACGGGTGGCCGCGGGGCGGCGGTGTTGCTGTCGGTCGTGGGACGATCCTTCGCAGCGGTCATGGTCGGTGCCAGCACTTCAGTGCCGGGGGCGTGGAGCTTGTGGCTCAGGGGTGTGGCGAGGTGGGGCCCGGCGACTTCGTGAACTGTGCGGTGACAGTTCGCCGGGTCGTCGGTGTGCTGCCAGCGCCTGCACCGTCGCCGGCGCTGGCGGGCGGCACGCGACGTTGCAGTGCCATGTTGGCGGAAGATGGATAGAAGTGGGGCCGTATGTGCTCCGCGAGATTTGATTGGCTGGATGGTAAAGGTGCCACTAGCGAATAACTTTCAAGGAAGGATGGAGATGGCCCCTGTGAATGCTTGCGCGGAGCTTATAATCGGGCAGTTGGACTCGATCTATGTGGACGCGAACGAGGCGATGAGGGCGATCGACAAGCTGGCGAGCCTTCGCCAAAAGGAGGACGAGACAGCCTCCCACTTCATCCCCAAGTTCGAGGGGCTATTGTTGAGGAGCGGCCTGGGTACAGCAGGGGATTTAGTGTGCATTAGCTACTTGCGCAACGCGGTCAACAATCGCACGCGGGTAGCTATGGTTGGATCCCCGGTGGTGAGTACGTACGCAGCTTACAAGGCTAGGCTGTTGCAAATTGGCTCGGAGCTCGAAGGGCTGCGCGGGGCCAGCGCCGCACAGGAGGTTTTCCCAGGGCTAGCCCGGAGCCGATGGAATGCGAGCCGGCGGTCGGATACCAACCCCGCGGTGGCAAGCAGGACCGGCGAAAACGTTTTGAGTGCGGCCTCGTCGGGCATTTGAAACGCGACTAGCCCAGAACGGCCAAAAACCCCGTAAAAAACCCAGGTCGGAAACTGCACGACGGAGCAGGTGGATTTCTCATTCATCATTTCTTTTCTCTTTGATTTTTGTTTTTATTTTTCCTGTTTGTTTTTGCTTTTGTTTTTCTGGCTTTCACTCGCTTTCTTTTCCTGTACCTGTTTTGGCCGAGGAAGCCTTTTGGCCCACACCATAGATAGTGTCATAATCCGTAGGATTGAATACACTTATTGAAAAAAAAAACTCCCGACCGGAACTCAAAGCGGGACGTGGCAAGGCAGACCGAGACGATGAAAACCTCTCGACCAGCGGCGAGTCGGCGCACATGACCGACTCGGAAAACGAGTAGCTCCTGGTAAGAGACTCAGCCAGGAGCGGGAGACACGGTTGCGGCGGGAATGGGACACTGTTCGGAAGGAAATTGATGATGAGGGCATGTATTTTTTTTTTTTTTCCTCAATGAGTGTATTCAATCCTACGGATTATGACACTATCTATGGGTGGGCCAAAAAGGCTTCCTCGGCTAAAACAGTTACGGGTAAAGAAAGCGAGTGAAAGCCAGAACAAAAAAGCAGAACAAAAAGGAAAAACAAAACAGAAATCAAAGAGAAAAGAAATAGTGAATGAGAAATCCACCTGCCCCGTCGTATCTTTTCCAATCTGGGTTTTTTACCTAGTATCAGATGCAAGCACCGGCATGGCACCGGGCATGTATTTAGACGCAGTCGTAAATAGTGCTTATCTAGTTCAACCTTGACCGATACAGGATGTCTCACGCATGCACTAGTGTCTGAGCGACTCGTGAAAAGGGCCAATATGACGACCCTGAGGGTTCGTCGGCGGAGGCTCCTCCAAGTAGTGGAGGGCAGGAAGAGCCGGCCATAGACTTTGTGGCGCGTTTCACTCTGGACGTTCACGGCCACATCGCGACCACCTGGGCATATGTGGTCCCGGGACAAGAAGAGGAACTGATCCTTGGCAGGGACTGCTGAACTCGGTCAACGCGAGATTAGAGCCGGCCGAGAACAAGCTGTGGATTGGGAGGTACAGATCGGAAGTTCCCGTGTTCGGAACGAAGCGGCCGACACGCGGATGGCGGTGCAGATCAAGGCGGGCACAGCACGAGCCATGACGGCAAGGAGGGATGTGGAGATATTTCGGGTCACTTTGGAGGACGTGCAAAAGGCTCTCAACAAGCAAGAAACCCGTGAGACGATGGAGGAGATCAAAGCACAGCTCCCCCTGAGTTGCGAGACCTCGCGAGGCTTTCGACCGGAAACTCAGCCAGGAGCTTCCGCCTCATCGCCCGGGCATCGACCACGAGATCGAGATCAAGAGAGACGCCGACGGCCTGAAGTGCCGATTCCAACTGCTCCCCTTTACCACCGGTCAAGAGAAGAATTGTTGATCATGAGGAAGACGATTCTAGACCTTTTGGACAAAAGCCTGATCAGGCCGAGCCGCTCTGGAGCGGGCGCGCCAGTGCTCTTCGTAAAGAAGGCTGGGGCGGATTACGTTTCTGCGTCGACTACCGGAAGCTGAATTCAGTGACAAAACCAGACAATGAGATAGAACAGAATAATGGTGTTGGTTGGAACAAAATCTAATCCTTGGCCTTCCTTCTCATCTGGCGGAAGGCCAGGAATCTCACTCTATTTATATCTGAAGAAACCCAGCTGACTGCCTGCAGCCATAAGATGGCAAACGTCCACTCCATCACTCAACAGCCCCTGTTACTGAGAAATGATGTGGTGGCAGACGATGCCGACGACATGCGGTGGTAAGATGCTGGCGAGACGATGCCGGACGACATGATGCCGGAAGATGCTGAAACGATGCTGGCAGAATGCTGGCAAGGAGAGAGTGGGGAGGGGTGACGTGTGTAATAGACAAGTGTCATTGCCACTGGCCGCGGGAGGTGTATTGGATCCCTGTAAAGCCGCGTGCCATGACAATTTATCCCCCCTCAATACGCGATGTCCTCAGCGCGTAACAACATAGTGAGAAGACGTAGAGCAAACCCAGTGGGAAAATCTCTCGTCTTTTGGAAAAAATAAAAAACCTCTGGGGAAGAAAAACACAAACCAAATGGTCGTGACAAGATGTGCGTGCGAGTGGTCGAGACAGGAACGATGGCGGAGGCGTAGACGAGGGCCTGAGTAACTGGGGGAGGAGAGAGCATGGCTAGCGACAGGACTTTGACCAAGAAGAATTACTTGGCCACTCCTTGTCGGCCCCTCTTCCTCTTCCTTTTGCCCTCGAAGGCTTGGATAGCTTCAGGCGCTTGCATGTCATCTTCCGCTATCCACTGGTTATACTCCGAGGGCCAACCAGTCCACTTGATGAGATAAAAGACCTCACCCTTCACTTTCTTCTTGCCTCGCACTTCCTCCACTTCCCAAACATCGGGTTCCTCGTCCAGGTCGGGCATTGGCATGTCAACGGGGTCTCCTGCCTGGCAACCCAGGGTTCGAGGAGGGAGACGGAGAAAACGTTGTGCAGGCGGCTGTATTGTTCGGGTAGAGCCAACCTGTACGCTTGGCTGCCAATCCTTTCTAGCACGCGGAAGGGACCGATAAACTTGGGCGCTAGCTTCTTGTGCGGTACTCGCAGGCGGATGTTGCGGGTCGAGAGAAGGACCAAGTCGTTCTTTGAAAATTCTCGAAACATCCGTTTCTTGTCGTAGTACAGCTTCTGTTGCTGTTGGGCGTGAATGAGCTTTTCTTTGGCGCTCTCCCGCAGTGCTGCAAGTTTCCGAATTCGTGACTCAGCAGCCGGCACTCCCTCCCCGCGAGAGACGTCCTCGTCGATCAGGTGAAAGTCTGGGAGGTAGCCCATCAGGAGCTCGTGTGGTGCCTTTCCTGTAGAGGTATTGACAGCGTTATTAGCCGCGAATTCAGCAGTTTTCAATAAAGAGGGCCAACTCAGCTGATTGTCACCGATGAAGCAGCGCAAATACTGTTCCAGGACTTGATTCGCCCTCTCGGTTTGACCATCAGTTTGGGGGTGAAAAGCGGTAGACAGCCGTCTTTTCGTCTGCATCAGAAAGCAGACCTCCTCCCAGTATCGACTGGTAAAAACAGGCCCCGGTCAGAAACAATGCCTCGAGGCGGACCGTATTTCAGCCAGACCTCCTTGTACAGTAGCTCTTCGAGCTGGTCAGCTGTCAGAGTTGATGTAGTCGGGAAGAATAGCGTCATCTTGGTCAGCCTGTCCACGACAACAAGGATGGCATCAACCTCAGTCTCCCCAGTAAATACTGGCGGCAGGCCGGTGATAAAGTCCATCGAAATTTCACGCCAGGGTTGGGTCGGTACTGGCAGAGACTGTAACAAGCCGAAAGCCTTGTGTCTGCGAGATTTGTTCCTCTGACACACGGCACAGGATCTCACAAACTCTTCAACTTCCTTGGCCAAACCCTGCCACCTAAACTTTCGCCGGAGGAGAGCCAGCATGCGTCCCTTGCCAAAATGCCCTGACGTGGCTACTTCATGGTAGGCTTTCAAAATCGCTTTGCGAAGCGTGGCCTCATTAGGCACAAAGACGCGGCCCTCGTTACGGAGTAGCCCATCGTCATCAACAAACCAGCCCATCTGATCAGGAAGCTGCTGGGTGGCGACTGCAATCGCCTGCTGGCACTCTGGATCTGTGTCCTGGAGCCTCTTGATCAGAGAGCGCAAATCCTCGACATCTCAGGTGCCAGGGGAGTTTCCGAAGCAACGGTCGTCGCGGCCACAATTGCCGGCACCAATTGTTCTGGAAGAGCCCCCACTGTCGCTTGCTCCTGCTCGCCACCGCGTCCGGCAACGATGAGCGCGCCCCAACTTCAGCGTTACGGCCTTGTTCGGGGACACGACAGTGATTCAAAACAAGGGATGCCGCGACTCTTGCCCACGCATGGACAGCCGGGCGTCCTGCGGAGGGAGAATCACTCTCACCTTCCGGGACCATCGAATCCTCAGGACAACCTCTGAGATTCTCTGGTGCACAATTCAATACTGCCTGAAAAATCCCGAGCTTGTGCTTGAGGTCAGGCAGCATGTCCCGCATCGCCGCTCCTTTCCCTAAGTCCGGCCGGCGAGAAGGACCATCGGCGGGATTCAAAGACCCAGGCCGATGTGATATCTCAAATTCAAAAGGGGCAAGGCGTAAAAACCAACGCGCTTGCCTGCCATTCAGCTTGGGCTGGTTGGCCAGTCCTTGCAGATTGGCGTGGTCTGTGAGCACCTCGATGCTCGTAGACGCACCATCCAAGTAGTGTCTCCATTCATCGAAGGACTCAACAATCGCAAACAGCTCCTTGTCTGGAGTGGCATAGTTGAGCTCGGCTCCTTTGAATTTGCGACTCCAAAAAGCCACCGGATGCCAAAGGCCATTTTCGTGCAGTTGGGAGAGAATCCCGGCCATGGCAAAGTTTGAAGCATCCGTCTCGACCCGACAGGGTAAGTTGGGGTCAAAGTGGCGCAACAAGGGAGCGCCCAGGAAGGCGGCTTTGAGTTCTTGAAAAGCCGCGTCCTCGTCAGCGCCCCAGGGAACTGGTCCAGGCTTCCTGCCTTTCTGCATTCCCTTCAACAGATTGGAGAGTGGTGCAGCCTTCGACGAGTACTTCTTGATGAATCTGCGATAGAAGTTGCAAAAGCCCAAAAAGACTTGAACATCGTGGAAGGTCTGCGGCGTCGGCCATTCCTTGATCGTCGCCACTCTCTTGTCATCCATCGCCACTCCCTCAGAAGAGATGATAAAGCCGAGAAATTCAACGGACTCTTGAAAAAACACACACTTCTTCGGGTTGGCGTACAGCTTGTATTCACGCAAGCGGTCCAGCACCTCCTTGACATGCTGCTCATGCTCCTCGCGAGACTTGGAGAAGATCAACACGTCGTCCAAGTAGGCAATGCAGGAGATGTCTAGTAGCCCCTGCAAGGCTTGATGGATGTAGCTCTGGAAGGTTGCTGGTGCATTGGTGAGCCCAAACGGAAGCACACAATATTCGTAGTGACCATATCGTGTACGGAAGGCAGTCTTCCACTCGTCGCCCGCTTTGATTCGGAGCCGATGATAGGCGTCCTTGATATCGATCTTGGTAAAATAGCGGGCGCCTTGCACACGATCCATGATCTCTCCAATCAGGGGCAGGGGGTAGCGGTTTTTGATGGAGATGCGATTGAGCCCCCTGTAATCCACGCAGAGTCGCAGGGAGCCGTCTGCCTTTGGCACAAACAGAATAGGCGCTCCTGCAGGGCTCTTGGATTCCCTGATCCAGCCTTTCTCGAGCGCAGACTTCAAATAGTCGCGCAGGACCTCCAACTCTCGGGGCGAGAGCGGGTAAATTGTGCCATGAGGCGGCTGTGTTCCTGGCAAGAGATCAATGGCGTGGTCGGCGGCAGAATGCGGCGGCAAGGGCTCGGCCTTCTCAGGTTCAAAGACGTCCTGATAGGCGGAGAACTCGCTAGGAGTCCCTGGTTGTGTCGCGGGTTTTTCGTGATCCCGTTCTTCTGCCAGCAACATTTCTGTCGCGAGAACCGCGTACATGCGCGGGGCTTGCATTGCTGTGCGCATGAACTGGCGCGGCTTCATGAGCTTGACGTCCGAGGGTCTCAGACTGAAGGTCCACGATGAGTCATGTGGCGTGAGGGCAATACCGAGGTCAGAGAGCCCAGGCATCCCCAGAAGCACTGGACAATCGCCCGGATCCTGGTCCACAGCCACACAGACTCTCACGAAGTCCCTCTGTCTGCCACGGCTGTCGAATAGCTTCAAAGGCACTTCCCAAGCCCCGTAGGACTGGGCCGTGTTTCTCCCGATACCACGGATAGGAGGAGAAGTTGCGTCGGCTTTCTTCAACAAGTACGTGCGCGCAAAGTCGATGCCCACGACATCGATTTCTGCATGAGTGTCAAAACCGACAAGAATGTCGACAGCTCTGCGGCCACGCAGACGGCCGGGGGTGACAAAGCGGTGTCTCACAGGGACGAGAGGCAACTCCGAGCTGAGACTACTCAAGTCGCCCTCTCTTTTCCCTTTTTCCCGACAGAAGTGGTGTCGGCTCGCGTAGCCTGTACAGACACCGTCGCTGGCTTGCCCGCTGCTTTGTCAGGACATGAGGAAGCGTAGTGTCCCTTTTCGCCACAGTGGTAACAAGTGACAGCCCCCGAGGAGGTTCTTGCCGGCACGGACCTTTGGTGAGAGAGTCTCCGATGATTGAAAGACCTGTCCCCCGTAGTCCGGCCGCCCGCACCCTTCAGCTTCTTTGCGGGACGAGGGTCGGCGTCCTCCTGCGGCGCGTCTCTCTTCAGAGAATCGTGGTGAAGTTTGCCGCGGGTGTCATGGCACGCGGGCTACAGGATCCACACCTCTCGCGGCTAGTGGCAACGACCTTTGTCTAACACGTCACCCCTCCCCACTCTCTTTTTTTGCCAGCATCATGTGCCAGCATCATCTGCCAGCATCATCTGCCAGCATCATGTGCCAGCATCATGTCGTTTACCACCGGCATTGTCGTCGGCATCTGTCTGCCAGCCACATCATTTCTCAGTAACAGGGGCTGTTGAGTGATGGAGTGGACGTTTGCCATCTTATGGCTGCAGGCAGTCAGCTGGGTTTCTTCAGATATAAATAGAGTGAGATTCCTGGCCTTCCGCCAGAATGAGAAGGGAGGCCAAGGATTAGATCTTGTTCAAACCAACACCATTATTCTGTTCTACCTCATTGACCGTGATCTTGTCGCTATTGAGCAACCAAACATCCCCTACCATCCCCAGGACCTTTACAGCGGGGCCTGGAACCCTTCCAGATTTCCTCCGCACGTCGGACAATGTCCCGTCGAGGGGTTTCGGAGGTGATCCCGCCAGCCGCCAGTTGGGTGCGGATGCTTGGAAGTAAGGCCACGTAGAAGGTGGCCGTCTTGAAGCGGACTGGCAGCGGCTCCATTTTGTTTTCAAGGGCATGGAGTTGGGCCAGCAATTTTGTCGGGCCTGGCTTGGGGATTGCTTGGTGGCCAGGTATTCCTCGACGACTGTGAGGTACAATTCCCAGCCTCCGGGCCCAGTGTATTGAGCCAAATGACAAAGGCGGCCCACGACTTTCTAGCCTCCTCTTGTTCGACATCGGGCAGCTCCCGCACGTGTTGCTCCCAGAGAGGTGGGAAACTTTGTTCCATGCGACTGAGAGCTGCAATGATGCGCGAACGCCCACGCTGATAAGTGTAGGGGGCGGCATCGAAGAGTCTCTCCATCTCCGTCCTCCAATCATCCCGCTGCTGGAAGGTGTACTCCGGCTGGTACTTCTCTGGGGTTCCACCTTGAAGTCCATCGACTTGCGTAGGTGGCGATGGCTTTTCGGCCAGAGGTCGGAATCGGAGCCGAATGAGCTGGCGTCCGAATACCCGGGCTCCCCGGTCGAATCAACATCCGCAAGGCCCTCCGTGGATGCAATGGGAGGTGCGGAACGATTGGCCGTCGCAATGGCGGCGATGAGTTGATTCAGCAAGTCAGTGGGAACTTCTTGCGTGGAGGCGGGAGTGGCCTGCTCAGCATGCTCGGCCTGGACAGGGGTATGGACAGGAGTTTCGGCAGAGGCCGCGCTGGTCGCGCTGGAAGAGTTGCCAGCGGCGACCGCAGTGATGTTGAGCGTGTTCTAACCATATTGAAAATGGTCGAGTCGGATTGAGGTGAATTGTAAAGAAAAGATGAAGAAGGATTAGGAATTGTAAAGGTCCTGGGGATGGTAGGGGATGTTTGGTTGCTCAATAGCGACAAGATCACGGTCAATGAGGTAGAACAGAATAATGGTGTTGGTGTCACGGCAGGCGGGCTGGGGGGTCAGGTAGGCGAGGACGAGCAGGATGACGGGACAGGTAGTAACAGGTTTGATGACGAGGACGTAGCTTAAGGAGCTACAATACAGGATGCAGGCAGAAATCAGACTAAGTACAGAGTTTTCGGCCAAAGCGGTAGTCAATGGCAGAATGCTTGCTAGCGTCAGCAAGCCAGGCAACAGGTCTGTGACACCCTGGCCCGTCACAACCGTGCTCCAACCCAAACAAGCCACTCCCGCCACCCTACAGGACGGCGAGCGACCTGACACCGGCTCCCCGCCCCCACCTGCGTCCATTCCCTCGGACTCGGACAGCGAACCAGAGGATATGGACGTAGGGGAAGACAAAGCCCTGGCGGAAGCTCCCACGGGACGAACGGCCACCCCCAATGCCACCCAGGAGCGCACCGGCAAGCCGACTAACCCGACAACACCCACCCCTTCCAGAGTGGGACGCGCCGAGGTCCTGCAGGACGACTGCCGCCAACAAGTCCAAGGTCGCTAAGCGGGGCCAAACCAGCACGCGCCCTGCCCGCAGGGTGTAACGGGCTAGCTGGTCGAAGCACAGATAGTCTCGAAGCAATGAAGCTCAATTATAACGAAACATCTAGCTAGATACAGAACAAAGGAGGGAAGAAAGGAAATACACAGACACAGGCTTCCTGTCAGAAGAAAACTCTTCTCTCTGCTGCCCCACCAGGGTGCGCTGCGCGCTGCCCCACCAGGGTGCACTGTGCGTGGTCTCTTTGGGCAGTGTCTTGCCTGCCCAGCTCACACGGCCTACGCCGTTACACAGGGCAACCCACATCTACGGAAACCTAGATATCGCAACGATATCCCCAACCTCTTCTCCCCCCCACATGCCTAGACGACCGGAGAGAGCTTTCCACAGACCTTTTTTTTTTTTTTTTTTTTTCAATGAGTGTATTCAATCCTACGGATTATGACACTATCTATGGGTGGGGCCCAAAGGCTTCCGCAGCCAAAACAGGTACAGGAAAAGAAAGCGAGTGAAAGCCATAAAAACAAAAGCAAAAACAAAAAAGGAAACACAAAACAAAAATCAAAGAGAAAAGAAATGGTGAATGAGAAATCCACCTGCTCCGTCGTGAAGTTTCCGAGCTGGGTTTTTTACCTAGTATCAGATGCAAGCGCCGGCATGGCACCGAATCTGATGCTAGGGTTCTTCGAGCCACTTCGCCGTACAGATCTGTGTGGATGCCAGGTAGGTCTGTAAGGCCTGCCTGCCAACCTTGGTACAGAATAATACCTGTAGGTTAAGTGGTAGCCCCTGTAGGGCCTTCTGCATTCTTCTCCTCTCGGCTAGGTATCCCCTGCAGTGAAGGATTAAGTGTGAAGTGGTTTCTCTCCCACTATTACACTTCCGGCACTGGTCGTCTTCCGCGTGGCCTAGTAGCCTTTGGTGGACTTTGAGGTAGCCGATGCCCATCTTTAGCTGTGTGTATGCAGCTTGAAATTTGCGCGCCGCTACTACTGTAGGTAGTTGCGGCCGAAAATTCAGACTGCCCTGGCAGATGCGCTGGTAGTGCGTCCCCAGAGCCTTTGCTCCTTTCTGGGCCTGGGATTCCCAAAAGGATTCCCATTCTCTCGGGGTTTGGGCCTTGATCTGCCGCCTAAGGTAGCCTATCGAGACACCCACTCCCACTCCCTGTGGCCGAGGCTGCTCTTCCAAGGCTCGCTTTGCCAGTCGGTCTGCGAGCTCGTTGCCGAAGACCCCGACGTGGCTTGGAACCCATGATAGCTTTACCCTGTAACCTTGGCGGGCTAGGGAGTTGACCAGGGCCTTGATCCGAAAAGCGTATAAAGAGATTCCCTTATCTACCCTCTGTAGGGCGGCTTGGCTGTCACTAAACAAGAGGATTGTGACTGGGTGTGGGAAGATCTTGCGGACTTCTCTTAAGGCGTAGAAGATCCCTACCGTTTCCGCGTCTGCCACCTCGATACATGGCCCGAGATTCCAACTCATGGCTTTCTCTAGGCGGTTTTGGGCGTTTAGAAAACAAGCCCCCGCGCCGTTGGTGAGTCCTTTGCCGGGCACTTCCCCTGTGAGCCGTCTGTATAGACTGTTACGACTCCAGATGGGTGGTCCGCTAGCCTTGAGAGCAGGGCTCTGTGCTCCTTCTTTGCCTCGGTTTTCGACGACCCCGAGATCGAAATTTCGGCGTTGAGCCGCCGGACCCACGGCGTAGCCCACGTGGACCGTGTCTTCTCGATGTTCCAGCCTTTTTGATCAGGCTATTGACCTTGAGGGCTAAGCTGCGGAGCTGCATCTTTGGGTTGGGTTGTATGATAGCCCGTAGTGCTGCATCCGAGTCCTCTCCAGCTAGTTCGTCCCTTACTGGCTTAGTAATAGCCTGAGTTATGGGATGGTCCTTTTGGAAGAGGAGGGTCCTAAGGCTGTAGAGCCTGCAGGCTCTTTCGAACCGGAGTCGGGGCGGGACCAGGCCTGCTTCGAGTTCAAGGGCCCTGCCGGGGGACCCTTTGAAGGCACCGGTGATCCTCGCGGCGGCTTGGTTTTGAAGAAGTTGGAGCGGCCGAACAAGACTCTCGGGCGTCTTCTCGCCTCTCCACCACAGTTGGACACCAAAGTCCGAGATACTAGTGACGCAGGCTGTGTACAGTAGCTTCAAGGCTCTGGAGCTCAAACCTTTCTGCGTGTTTCCAAGCCTCTGGATCGAATGGAGGGCCGCCGTAGCGGAGTTGACCTTCTTCTCGATGTGCGGCTTGAAAGTGAGTTTCGAGTCGAACCACACGCCTAACCAGCGAACGACCGGCTTTGGCGTTACTGGGATACCACTAATCTGGAGGCCATCTAAGATAGGGGCCCTCTGAGTGGAGAAGTGGATCAGCTCTGTTTTTCCGGGGTCAAACTGTACTGAGTTCTGGGCTGCCAAGCTGAACAACCGCTCAGTGATAGTTTCGAGGGTCTTGCAGTTCTTCTTTGCGGATGTGGAAGTAACTGCGAGGCCAAAGTCGTCTATGTACGAGACCTGGAAAGCCTTCTCCGCGACTATGTCTCTCACGTATACGAGAAATAGTATAGGAGAGATAGGTGAGCCTTGTGGTAGGCCTACCTCGATATCCGTCAGAGGCTGCGTTTGGCCGTCGAAGGCGAGCCGAATTCTCCTATTCGAGAGAAAAGAAGAGACCCAGCGTACAAGGTTTCTCGGTAGGCCCAGCCGCTCTAAACCGTGTAGTAAGATAGGTTTAGAGACGTAGTCGAAGGCTCCTTTGATATCCAGGAATAGAGCACTAGTAATGGTAGTGCTCCTGAATTTCCTAGCCTCCTTTTGTTCCTGGATCTCGTTGAGGAGGAGGAGAGCTGCGTCGATGGCTGATCTCTGCTTCCTTCCGCCAATCTGCGTATTGCTTAGCAGATTCGTAGTACTTGCCAAGTATCCGAGCCTAGTAGCAAAGATCTTCTCGAGTACTTTACTAAGGCAGTTCAGCAAGGCAATGATCCGATAGGCTTTGGGCACGGTGTAGTTTTCCTTATTCGGTTTTGGGAGGATAATACCGATGCCCTCTTTCCACTTCGAAGGGTGGTAGCCGGCCCGGAACAAAGCGTTGTACACGAGATAGAAGGTTTTGGGTATTGCCTTATACGCGTGTTGGAGGATGTCGAAATCTAGCTTATCCGGGCCGGGGGCCTTTTGGGGCGGAGGTTAGGATGGCCTTTTCGACCTCGACTTCTGACAGGCTAGGCCATGCCCACTTGTCTTTAACTTTACTGCCCAATCGGGTTGGGTTATGCGGCGTCCGGATAGGGGTGTGAGGCGGGAGAGGCGGGTGAGACGGGTGAGGCTGTGTGGGTTTTGGGAGAAGAGTTGTGAGGAAAGCCTCACACTTCTCGTCGAATGTCTTTGCCTCTTTCTGAATACCCGCTGAGCTGTAGAGAATATTGGGGACTTTGGTGAGGCCTCTTTCTCTGGTATATTTGAGGGCCTCGAAGACGTTTTCCGGGCCGCGGGACTCAAGGAATTCCACCCAGCATCCCTCTTTAGCGTCACGGATGGCCTGGTAGTATGTGTTGCGTGCTTTTTTCCAGGCCGTCTCCAGGGCGATTGTATTGCCTTTTTTGTACGCGCGAAGGGCCGTACTCTTAGCCTGCCGTAGTGACTTGAGCGAGTCGTCCCACCAAGGCTTCGAATATTCGCAGATCCTCTTTTTCGGAATAGAGGAGTCGGCCGCTTCCGTTACCGCCTTTGTCAGGAGGTTCGCCACTAGATCGAAGTCTTCGAGAATAATGGCCTGTCGAATCTCGGCGGCTAGTGAGTCTTCTGCCGCCAGCAGCCTTTTGGTAAAGGCTTCCCAGTCTGCCTTTTTGGTGTTGTAGGCTGGGAGCTGGTTTTCTGAGCTTGTGGGCACAGAGGAGCTTCTGAAAACAGCCTCGAAGGAGATAGTCTCGTGGTCTGAGCCTGTACCTTCGAGGTAACGCCAGTTGCGCCAAACAAGATCCTTGAATCTAGTATGGAAGGCTAAGTCTATGATAGATTCGGCCTTGAGGTTGGCCCGAATTAACGTGCCGCCCTTCGCGTTTGTTTCCTCGGCGTCTACTAGTAGGGTAGCTCTGATCTGTGTGAGCCATCCAACTAGCCGAGAAGCTTTGGCCGCCCTAGTAGGGTTGGCAGCCGCATTCCACCACGGGTGGTGCAGGTTGAAGTCTCCGGCAATCAAAGCCGGATTCTGGAGCTGTAGCCGCAGTAGGAGCCTATCTACCGTAGTAGGTCCCAGTTGGCTAGAGCCTTCCACCCGTTGGCGTTCGTTGTAAACGTTGACGATGTAAAAGGTCTCCGGCCCCACAACCTCTATGACTTGGAGGTCGGGGTCGGAGCAGAGGTCGTATCTTGGATGAAAATCCAGTTTCGAAGCCTTTCGAATATAAGTCAAAACCCGTGGCTTTTCCTTGATACTCGACAGGCTTGTCGTCTGTTGCGGCGGAATTAGGTGGTAGGCCGAGTGCTGTAGGCATATAAATCCACCGGTTTGGTAGTTCCGCGGGCAACTAGGCTCCTGTACTAGTAGGAAATCCGCTTGGGATTGTAAGGCGATCTCAAAGGCCGTTTGTTGTGCCGGCCCTTGCTTATTCAGGTTGACCTGAACAAATTTTAGTGCCCTACTAGTACTGCTCCCCCGAGGCCTAGAAGGTCTCGCTATCATGAGGGGGTGTTCCACAGACCTGCGGCACTATGCCGCACACTAAAAGTTGCGTGGGCTAACGTCGGCAAGAGCTAGTACAAGCAGAGCGCCCTGCTGGAACTCTGCTATCAAGCACGCGTTGACGTCATCCACGTACAAGAACCGCACACATGGACCCCCTCCTCGACATCCACCCACCCTAGCTACGAGACCTACTCGCCGGTGACAGCCTGGGAAGATGCACGAACACACGAACAAGACAGGCCCCGGGTCATGACCTACGTCCTGAAACGGCCCGGCCTGACAGCCAACCTCCCTCTTGCCCATCACTCGAGGCATACACTCTGGATCAAGATCAACAACATCACCATGTTGAACGTCTATCGGGGCGCTGATGAACCCCGCACTCTCGAATACATCTGCTCTCTCACGCCACCCACACGCTTCATTATTGGAGGGGACTTCAACCTCAGCCACCCACGCTTCGAGCCGGAGGCCCGCCCGGCTAGGGGTGGACAGAGGCTAGTCGCGTGGGCGGATGAGGCCGGCCTCGTATACATTGGGCAAACTGGGCAGGCGACCCATGACGATGGGCACGTCATCGATCTCACCTTCAGCAACCTACCCTTCGCTACGACAAAAATCGACAACGCCCTAGAGAGTGGCTCCGACCATCGCACCCAGCTCACACTAATCCCAGACGTGCAGGAGGCTCCCCCCGGAGACACGGAAAGAAAGTCCCCGACGACAAGATTCCAGACTATGCCACAGCGGTCGGACGTGCCATAGCTAGCGCCCCACGCCTACCCCAACAGCCCACGGAGACCGAGCTGGAGGAAAGCGCACGGGCAATCCGGCTCGCGCTCGAGGAGGCCCTCGACAGCACTGGAAAGGCAAAAGCACAAACTGGGCGGAGCCAACCGTGGTGGACACCGGCCTGCAAGGAGGCGCACGCTGGCATCATAGCGGCCCAGCGACTCAAGAGCAGGGGAGGCATTTCCCTGGAGGACTTTCAGGAGGCCCAGAAACGGTGGACGTCCACAATCCGAAAGGCAAAACGGGGCTACTGGACTTCGGTGGTGAACGAGGCGGCTGATGACGCCAAAGTTCACCGCCTGGTACAGTGGCACGGGCTGCAACCGCGCTATGGAACCCCGCCGGTCATCATCGGAGAGCGGTCGTTCACGTCAACGCCAGACAAAACGCGAGCGCTGAGAGACGCCATTCTCAAACGCTTCTCAGCAGAGGACGACTTGCAGCTGGACCCCCTCAGGACCCCACAGACAGGCACCACCCTCCCTTGGGACCTGACTATAAGCGAGGAAGAAATCCAAGAGTGTGTGATAAATGTTTCTACCACTGCTCCTGGCACCGACGGGGCCACCGTCAAGCTACTCAAAGCTGCATGGAACCATCTGATGGGACCGCTGGGCGCGCTCTACCGAGGTTGCCTTCAAAGCGGCTACTTCCCGCAAATATGGAGAGAGGCCGAAGTGGTCATGCTACCGAAAGGCGGAAAGAGGGACCAAACCTCTCCCAGGGCCTGTGCGGCCGATCGCGCTGATCTCGTGCGTAGCCAAGGGCCTGGAACGCCTGCTCGCCCGCAGGATAGCATGGACAGCCCTCAAGCACAAGATCATCTCACCCCAACATGCGGGCGCTCTACCCAGACGGGAGGAGTTGATCTCATCGCTGCCCTCACGCATGACATCGAGATGGCCTTCTCCAGACAACAAGAGGTCACCGTAGTGACCGCTGACATACAAGGTGCATTCGACGCGCTGCTACCACTCAGGCTACTCGCACGGATGCGAGCAGACGGATGGCCGGACATTCTTCTCAGGCTTATCAGGTGCTTCCTCAGCCAACGACGGGTATGCGTCAGGCTAGACACACACCTAACAGCATTCACGACGGTAGAATGCGAAACTCCACAGGGCTCCCCCCTGTCGCCCATTCTCTTACATGCTATATATCGCAGAGATCCTACGGAAAGACCCTTTACTACGATTTGGATTACGCGGACGACATCAGCCTGTACCGGGCCTCAAATTCCATCCATGAGAATGTCAGGCAGGAAGACCTTGCAGGGCTGATCCGCTGGGGAGCCGCGAATAAGGTGGCCTTCGCCCCCGAGAAATTTGAAATGATACACCTGACCCGCAAGCGCCATAAGGAGAACCCCCCGCTGATCACCGGCAACCTGGTAATCACGCCGGTTCCTCTCCCCACAACAACGGCCCCCTACGTCCTTGTCATCAAACCTGTTACTACCTGTCCCGTCATCCTGCTCGTCCTCGCCTACCTGACCCCCCAGCCCGCCTGCCGTGACACCCCTACCCAGCTTTACGCTGGCTGGGGTATGGTTCGACAGGCAGGTCAATTTCAGAAGACATATGGTGGAAAGAGGATGCCGGGCGATGAAGATAGCTAGACACCTGGTCTCCATCAGCAAGATCCGGGACGGGGCCGCGCCGTCAGCGCTGAGAAACGCGGCTATACAGTGCATCCTTCCCTCCGCGCTATATGCCGCAGAAGCCTGGTACACGGGCCGCCACCGCCCGCGGCAAGCAGGAGTAAGAAACGCAAAGGCCTAGTATCCTCAAAGAAAGGCTGGCATGTGGACCAGGTCCACAGCGCGCTAGTGGCTGTGTCACGCGCAATACTCCCGGTATGGCGGACGACACCTAAATACTCACTGCTCCGGGACGCGGGTCTACCCACTGGAGAGCTCGCCCTCGAACGAGTGAGAATGCGACAAGCGATACGGGTCTCGACGGCCGACGAGACACATCCCCTTGCCCGCCGGGCAAGGATCCCTCTGAACGCCAGAGGAAGAGGACACGGCCTCCCCTCCCAACGCAGGACCGGGCTTCAACTTCTCGCGGAGCTTGTTGGCCCGACCGCACGTCAGAAAATTGCCCTCCCCCACTACACTCGGGGCTGCCTGGAGGAGCCCACGGGTGGCCTCAAGAAAGAGGATGCCGCAGTACACTTCCGCTCCTGGGTGTCGACTCTCCCAGTGGACGACCTGGTGGTTTACTCGGATGGTTCTCAGATGGGGGGTCGCAGACAAGGCCTACGCGCGCAGGGCGAACGGCCCAATCGACGCGGGGGGACGACTCACGAGGAAAAACGACAGCTGGGCTGACGGTGCTTGACACACAACGCAACACGCACTGCGGCTATGGATACACAGTCCACGCAGCCGGACGGGAGCTGGCGCACGGATGTGGACAACTCCACCCTGCCACAGAGGTCTTTGACGCAGAGGCGGCGGGCGCTCTGCGAGGCCTACAAGAAGCCCTCCGGATTAAAGAGGGTCTGCCCTCGGGCAGGATCTGGCTCTGCATTGACAACACAGCAGTGATCCGGGGGATCCGTGGCAAAGCGCCACTACTCAGGCTCCTGTGTCGTCCATCCACTGGACCGGCTAGGGTGTCAAGGTTGATTTCACAATAAGGTATTGTGAGCCGTCAGGGATCAGATAGCAAACATAACAATGAGCATATGATTGAAGGTAGGTCTTGTATGAAACAGAACTAATTCTTACTTCTCCAAATGATTGAGAAGTGGGCGAACCTCTTCATATAAGGGAAATGTCCTAATCCCAGTCCAACTGTGATGACTCATAATTGACCCCGCCACAAGGTCGTACTCATTGACCACGACCCCGCAGGGCCTTTGACTAAGCAAAGTGTTTCGTGTAGGCAGCCTTGCCTGTTGAATGCGGAGAGGATGACTTGCTTGAGACTTCATATGTATGCCAGTCGTGACAGCCACTAACCTCCCAGGCTGTGTTCCTCCAACTCCACCAGCTCCTCGCTGCCCACCCGGTCAGCGTCAAGTGGTCAACTGGACACATGGACGTTGACGGCAACGAGAGAGCCGATGAACTGGCGAAAGCCGGCTGCCAGGCTCCAATGGACGACGAGTTCAACCAACCGAGCCACAGCGGTCTCAGAGCCCTCGCTGCCACCAGTCTCCGAGAGATGGCAACAAGACTCTGGGAACGGGCACAAGAGAATCTGTCAGAATTCTACAGCCGCTGGGGCCTGCAATTCGTCATCCGAAAGCCCCCGAGCTCTCGCTCCCCAGATCGAAGCTGCACGTCCTGCTCGCCACAAGGACTGGCCACGGCGACTACGCCTGGTACCACAGAAGCTTCCACCCACACATTTTTTTTTTTTTTTTTTTTCAATGAGTGTATTCAATCCTACGGATTATGACACTATCTATGGGTGGGGCCCAAAGGCTTCCGCGGCCAAAAACAGGTACAGGAAAAGAAAGCGAGTGAAAGCCAGAACAACAAAAGCAGAACAAAAAGGGAAAACAATACAGAAATCAAAGAGAAAAGAAATAGTGAATGAGAAATCCACCTGCTCCGTCGTGAAGTTTCCGAGCTGGGTTTTTACCTAGTATCAGATGCAAGCGCCGGCATGGCACCGAATCTGATGCTAGGGTTCTTCGAGCCACTTCGCCGTACAGATCTGTGTGGATGCCAGGTAGGTCTGTAAGGCCTGCCTGCCAACCTTGGTACAGAATAATACCTGTAGGTTAAGTGGTAGCCCCTGTAGGGCCTTCTGCATTCTTCTCCTCTCGGCTAGGTATCCCCTGCAGTGAAGGATTAAGTGTGAAGTGGTTTCTCTCCCACTATTACACTTCCGGCACTGGTCGTCTTCCGCGTGGCCTAGTAGCCTTTGGTGGACTTTGAGGTAGCCGATGCCCATCTTTAGCTGTGTGTATGCAGCTTGAAATTTGCGCGCCGCTACTACTGTAGGTAGTTGCGGCCGAAAATTCAGACTGCCCTGGCAGATGCGCTGGTAGTGCGTCCCCAGAGCCGTTGCTCCTTTCTGGGCCTGGGATTCCCAAAAGGATTCCCATTCTCTCGGGGTTTGGGCCTTGATCTGCCGCCTAAGGTAGCCTATCGAGACGCCCACTCCCACTCCCTGTGGCCGAGGCTGCTCTTCCAAGGCTCGCTTTGCCAGTCGGTCTGCGAGCTCGTTGCCGAAGACCCGACGTGGCTTGGAACCCATGATAGCTTTACCCTGTAACCTTGGCGGGCTAGGGAGTTGACCAGGGCCTTGATCCGAAAAGCCCACACATTGCTGTGCAGGACAAATGCGCCTGCGGTCAGGCGAAAGCGCCCGACCACATTGTACACTGCCGCCTTGCCCGACGGGCATGGGAGATAGCGAACGTGAAAGGACGACGATTCGACCACGCGACTACTACCTGTGAATAATTGCGACTCGGATACCTTCTTTACGGGATCGACAAGCCCCAGGGCATTGACCCGCACCAACACGAACTACTCATGATGCTGCGTGGTGGACCCGGCGGCCCCGAAACGCCCCGGCGCGGGACGGACGCGACGGAGACGCGTCATTCCCCCGAGGCGCCACGACGTCTAACTCGCGTCGTGAAGCCCTCCTTGAAGGTGCGAGAGGCTATGGTGCCGCTGGAAAGGGGGTCTGAGATGAGAGGGGGCCCAGTGTCACGGTCCGAAGCGAGGACGCTGGCAGACGGGCAGGACAAGCATCGCAGACGACGAACGGTGGTACCGACGGTACGGCCCGAAGCGAGGGCATTGATGGCAGGACAACGGCCGTCCAGAAGATGATGTCGGTGATCGGAGACCTGCACGACACGATCACTGGGCTCCGCGCCGACTGGAGGAAGTTTAAAGAGCAGGCCGAAAGTGAGGCAGAAGCTATGAAACGGGAGCTCCAAGAGACCAGGGACGAGCTGCGGGCCAATAGGGGCGAAACACAGGCCTTGAAAGACATGGTTCAGGCCCTGGGGAAGGCAGTTGGGACTCTGACGATGGGGACGCAAGCTGTGCCGAGCGGGAGATCGTCATACGCCGACGTTACGCGCACCCCCCCGAGCAGGGAAGCCCCCATCAGCCGCAGCACCGCAGCGGACAAAGCGACGGTCTCGGCACCCACCACCTCCCCTCGATGCACGGTCGATGTGTCCGGAGTGGCCGAAGAGGACAAGGACAAGGCGACCGTGGCGGCAGTCAGACAAACGGTCGAAAAGGTCATGAGGGGGAAAATTGGGCAGGGAACCTGGCGGTGCGTGGCAGCAAGCCGAGACGCCAGACACCCCGACCGGATCCGGATCACCGGGAGAGACGAAGCCGAAATCCAAGCAGTGAAGGAGGCCGTGACTAAAATTGGCATCCCAGGAGTGAAGATCCTGCGAGACCGGCTGTACCCGGTGAAAGTTGATAACGCCAAGCGCACAGGTGTCATCGACGCCGACGGTGCGATCCTCCCCGGGGCTGTTACGGCCCTCGAGGAAGAAAACGAGATTCGAATCGCCAAGATCCGGTGGCTAAGCCGGCCGGACACCAACAAGGCTTACGGATCCATGGTGGTGTACGTGACCAAGGGTGACGATGCAGCCAAACTCCTGCGAGGACAATATCTCATCGTTGCAGGCGAGTCGGCCAACACAAATGTCTTCGAGAATAGACCCAGCCCTGTCCAGTGCTACAACTGTCAGGAGATGGGACACAAGGCGTTTACGTGCTCGAAACCGCAGATCTGCGCCAAGTGCGCTGAGCCTGGACACCGCCACGAAGGATGCCAGGGGCGCGAGCCCAAGTGCGTGCCGTGCGGAGGATCACACGAGTCGTTTAGCAGGATCTGTCGAGCACGTCAACTCCGACATGATGTGTAGTACACTCAACGTACTCCAACTCAACGTACGCAAGCAACAAGAAACACAGCTAAGCCTACTAAATGACAAGCGACTAAAAGACTACGGAGTGCTGGCAGTCTCAGAACCCCATGCGAGGATTATCAATGGAGAACTCATAACAAGCCCCATGGGACACCCGAACTGGACGAAGATGATACCAATGAAGAGACAGGAGGGGAGGTGGCCAATACGGAGCATGCTCTGGGTCCGGCGCGATCTCGAAGCCGAGCAGGTTCCGGTACAATCATCGGACCTGACGGCGGCAAGGATTCGCCTCCCAGACAGGGAGATGGTGATAGTGTCGGTCTACGTGGAAGGAGCAAACCCCAAGCACTCCAAGAGGCAGTGACAAGGCTGGACGGCTTGATCCGGCAGACGCGAGGAGTAACGGGCACTCGGACAGATATACTCTTGGTCGGGGACTTCAATCGGCACGACCAGCTCTGGGGAGGAGACGACGTCCACCCTAGTCGCCAAGGAGAGGCGGACCCCATTATCGACCTCATGAATAGCCACTCCCTCTGCTCCATGTTACCACGGGGAACAAAAACATGGCAGGGCCCCCACAGCGAAACCACGATCGATCTCGTCTTGGCGTCCGCCGAACTGGCAGAGGAGACAATTAAGTGCGCTATCCACCCGACCGAACACGGGTCCGACCACCGTGCAATTGACTCATCCTTTGATATCACGGTGCCGGAGAGACAGGCGGAGCCACGACTTCTGTTCAAGAACGCACCATGGACAGACATCAAGACTAGAATCGCGGCCAACCTGCAAAACGCCCCTGTGGGGGGCAGCGTCCAACGGCAGACGGATCAACTTATGGATGCGGTCCTCGAAGCCATACACGCACTCACCCCTAAGGCAAGACCTTCGCCGTACGCCAAACGGTGGTGGACAAAAGACCTTACCCAACTAAGGAAAATATACACCCACTGGAGAAACCAGGCGCGTAGACAACGGCGGGCAAACAACAGACAAATAAGCCTCGAACAACAAGCACGACGAGCGTCCAAGGAATACCATGACGCTATCAGGAGGCAAAAGGCAACCACTGGAGAGACTTTCTCGAAGACAACACAAATATATGGCAGGCCGCGAAATATTTAAAAACGGGTAGTGGCTCTGACGGCGAAAGGATACCACCACTTCAGAAATCAGACGGAGAGACTACAAAAGACACGAACGAGCAAACAGACGTACTCCTGAGCACGTTTTTCCCACCACTCCCAGATCATATTGACGAAGAAGGAGAGAGACCGCAAAGACCACCGGTGCCTATGCCAGATCTCACGATGCAAGAGGTGGAGGAGAAAATCCTCACGGCAAAGATGTGGAAAGCACCGGGCGACGACGGACTGCCGACGGCAGTCTGGGCACAGGTGTGGCCAGTCGTACGGGAGAGAGTGCTTCTTCTCTTCCAGACATCCTTACGTGAGGGGACTTTGCCAAGTCAGTGGCGGACGGCCAAGATTATCCCGCTCAAGAAACCAGACAAGGACGACTACAGTGTGGCTAAGGCGTGGCGACCAATCTCGCTCCTGTCAACCCTCGGAAGATATTAGAAGCAGTGGTAGCGGAGAGAATCTCGTACATGGTGGAGACGTACGGGCTGCTCCGACCAACCACTTTGGGCGAGACGAGGCCGGTCAGCGGAGCAGGCGCTTATCCTTTTACAAGAGCACATCTACAACGCGTGGCGGGCCAGGAAGGTCCTCAGCCTGGTCACCTTCGACGTAAAGGGGGCCTATAATGGCGTGTGTAAAGAACGGCTGCTCAAACGGCTCCGGGCCCGAGGGATACCACAAGTGATTACCCAGTGGGTAGACGCTTTCTGCTCCAACCGTACGGCATCCATCCTGGTGAATGGCACCGTATCAGGACAACAAAGCTTGTCGCAGGCAGGACTGCCCCAAGGATCACCACTATCGCCAATTCTCTTCCTATTCTTCAACGCAGACCTCGTACAGCAAAGGATATCAGCCAACGGCGGCTCAATGGCATTTGTCGATGACTACACTGCGTGGGTGACGGGCCCATCCGAGGACGCGAACCGTGCCGGTATTCAAGATATCGTCGACAGAGCGCTCGGATGGGCAGCTAGAAGCGGCGCGACATTCGAGAGTGAGAAGACAAAAATAATACACTTCACACGAAACCGCCACTACTTGGCCTCAGCCCCGGTCACAGTTCAAGGCCGAGCCATTGGACCACAAGAGAGCGTCAAGATTCTAGGTGTGGTGATGGACACGAAGCTGCAATATAGACAACATGTGGCCCGAGCGGCAACGAGAGGGCTCAGAGCTGCCATGGCCCTCCAGCGACTAAGTATGCTCTCCCCCCGGGTAGCACGGCAGCTGTTTACGTCTACAGTGGCACCAGTCATGGATTACGCCTCGAACGTGTGGGCGCACCGCTGTCGGGCAGGCCCAACAAAAGAGATGGTTAGGGTGCAAAAGTCGGGGCCTCCGCTATCACGGGACATGGAAGACGGTGGCTTATACCGTGGCTGAAGCGGAAGCGGATATTATGCCGATTATGCTACGGCTAAAGAAACGGGCAACTACCTTGTGGACGAGCCTCCGCACACTCCCAGAGAAGAACCCCTTATCACGGCTAGGCCTCAGAGACACCATGAGATTCACATCCCCGCTACAAATGATACGGCAAGCACAAGGCATAGAAATGGGACGGATGGAGCGTATCGAGCCCTTCCCGGCCGCGCCATGGGACCACCGACCACAGACACACCAACAACTCGACTGCGCGAGTGCAGAGGCAGCTGTTAACGATACAAGGGGCATCATGATCGCGACAAGCGCCTCGGCACGAAACGAGGTGGTAGGGATTGGAGTAGCAGTGCGAGACAACTTACTCTGTGGACGAGACAAGAGGATGACGACCTTCTCAACTACGTTGGGACCAAGGGCAGAACTCAGCCCGTTCTACGCTGAGTTAGAGGCTGTTTCCAGGGGCTTGAAGGGCGTCCCAGACACGACCGTGAGCCGTACGGTGACGGTATGGACGAACAACCGGACGGTCTTGTCAACAATAGGCCACCCCGGTCAACACTCGGGACAAACCATTTGCCAGAAGATTCGTCGAGAAATGCAAAGACTCGAAGTGAATAGGAACAGAGTGTTACTACGGTGGTTACCAGCCGGGGCCAAGACCGACCTGACGACACGTGCCAAGGTAGAGGCTCGGTCCGCTACCGAACAAAACGCCACACCGGAAGCCCCCTACGACCAGGCCAGAACGACAGTCAAAGAGATAGAACAGAAGAATGGTGTTGGTTTGAACAAGATCTAATCCTTGGCCTCCCTTCTCATTCTGGCGGAAGGCCAGGAATCTCTCTCTATTTATATCTGAAGAAACCCAGCTGACTGCCTGCAGCCATAAGATGGCAAACGTCCACTCCATCACTCAACAGCCCCTGTTACTGAGAAATGATGTGGTGGCAGACGATGCCGACGACAGATGCCGGTGGTGACGTGCTGGCACATGATGCTGGCAAACGGAGAGAGTGGGGAGGGTGACGTGTTAGTCAAAGGTCATTGCCACTAGCCGCGAGAGGTGTGGATCCCTGTAGCCCGCGTGCCATGACAATTATCCCCCCCTCAATACGCGATGTCCTCAGCGCGTAACAACATAGTGAGAAGACGTAGAGCAAACCCAGTGGGAAAATCTCTCGTTTTTTGGAAAAAATAAAAAACCCTCTGGGAAGAAAAACACAAACCAAATGGTCGTGACAAGATGTGCGTGCGAGTGGTCGAGACAGGAACGATGGCGGAGGCGTAGACGAGGGCCTGAGTAACTGGGGGAGGAGAGAGCATGGCTAGCGACAGGACTTTGACCAAGAAGAATTACTTGGCCACTCCTTGTCGGCCCTCTTCCTCTTCCTTTTGCCCTCGAAGGCTTGGATAGCTTCAGGCGCTTGCATGTCATCTTCCGCTATCCACTGGTTATACTCCGAGGGCCAACCAGTCCACTTGATGAGATAAAAGACCTCACCCTTCACTTTCTTCTTGCCTCGCACTTCCTCCACTTCCCAAACATCGGTTCCTCGTCCAGGTCGGGCATTGGCATGTCAACGGGGTCTCCCTGCCTGGCAACCCAGGGTTCGAGGAGGGAGACGGAGAAAACGTTGTGCAGGCGGCTGTATTGTTCGGGTAGAGCCAACCTGTACGCTTGGCTGCCAATCCTTTCTAGCACGCGGAAGGGACCGATAAACTTGGGCGCTAGCTTCTTGTGCGGTACTCGCAGGCGGATGTTGCGGGTCGAGAGAAGGACCAAGTCGTTCTTTGAAAATTCTCGAAACATCCGTTTCTTGTCGTAGTACAGCTTCTGTTGCTGTTGGGCGTGAATGAGCTTTTCTTTGGCGCTCTCCCGCAGTGCTGCAAGTTTCCGAATTCGTGACTCAGCAGCCGGCACTCCCTCCCCGCGAGAGACGTCCTCGTCGATCAGGTGAAAGTCTGGGAGGTAGCCCATCAGGAGCTCGTGTGGTGCCTTTCCTGTAGAGGTATTGACAGCGTTATTAGCCGCGAATTCAGCAGTTTTCAATAAAGAGGGCCAACTCAGCTGATTGTCACCGATGAAGCAGCGCAAATACTGTTCCAGGACTTGATTCGCCCTCTCGGTTTGACCATCAGTTTGGGGGTGAAAAGCGGTAGACAGCCGTCTTTTCGTCTGCATCAGAAAGCAGACCTCCTCCCAGTATCGACTGGTAAAAACAGGCCCCGGTCAGAAACAATGCCTCGAGGCGGACCGTATTTCAGCCAGACCTCCTTGTACAGTAGCTCTTCGAGCTGGTCAGCTGTCAGAGTTGATGTAGTCGGGAAGAATAGCGTCATCTTGGTCAGCCTGTCCACGACAACAAGGATGGCATCAACCT
>JADMNG010000089.1:0-26443 GCA_016097075.2 Sporothrix phasma | reverse complement strand
CCCCATTGTCGAGAGGCGCCGTGACGAAAAGACGAGTGCTCAAGAAGACAATAACACAAAACAACGTCAAGGTATTCTGCATGCAATCAACACAGAACACGCTCGCTGTTGCGCAAAACCACCCTGTTGTCTCCTCCTCTTCCTTGTTATCCCCTCTGCTCCGTACCCTGGCGCTGCTCCTTCTCAGCACCCCTTGTCACCTTTTTTGAAACCCCCATTCTTGTTTCTTTTCGCCCTGTAACCAGATGCCGTAGCACCCCCAGCTTGAAACAAAAAAGTCGGGTGAAGGGACTACTCGTTCTCTGAAAACCCGCATGGAGACCAGTCACTGGCCAGAGCCGCCACCCACTCGACCCCTGTCTCCAGAGTCTTGGCCTTGCCTTTTGGCATATTTTGGCACGAAATCTACTCTGTCAGAGGGCGGGATGTCAAATACCTAGCCCTAAAACCTACTTCGTACGTGCCCCCATTGTTGACCCCAAACCGGGTTTGGGAAGCAAAACTTGAATAAAACCTGTCAACTTGCGCAACGGCAAAATTGATCACCAGTGACAAGGCGGATCGGCCTGCGACAACGTGGCTTGAGGCCCGGGCACTGCTTGCTGCCATCCGGTATCCGATAGCCGATGCCCTTTGTCGATTCTGGCCTCTTTCGCTGACTCTATCGTGTCTCGCCCATGTTCACCAGAGCCCTTGGGGTGGTCGTTCCGAGTGACCTTCTTGAGTTACAGTAGTTGTTGTGTGAGCTGGGGTGTCCGTGCCTGCGAGCCCGACACTGTGACTGCGAACTTTGGTCGAGTCGACGGCGTCTTCACTGTCGCGACGGTCTTATCGTTCGGGCACACCGCACTTTTGGGCTGCTTAATGACATGCTGACGGCGCGATGCCGGGAATAGCGGCAATGGCGCGAGCAAGTGCACTTGGAAGCTGCCAACCGACTGCCATTGTAGTCGCTTCCGCTGTCGCCAGGGCTCATGGCAAGTCCTCCCGTTCGTGAAGGGCCATGTGTATCGTTTGGTGAGGCCTCGCGCGGCCCACGCAGCGTTCGTTTTTCATCGAGGGGATGGGGACGGCTGGTCCGACCGACGTCAAACCGGCGTTGTATCGCACGTACCACCGCTGGCAGGCATCAAAAGCTTGGAAATTTTTGGTGCAGCGACAAATCCTCTGGCAGCAGTAGTACATGTTGACTGCACCGCTCTCAAAGACGGCCAAAAAGGCCGGATTGGGTTGCGAGGCCGCATCTCGTCGGTGGACTGCCGCGGGAATGAACGACTCTGGGTCACCAAGGACATAGGCGAGGCCGAGGTCCATCAAAGCGGTGGAATTGCGCAGTTTTCGGCGAGCGATGCTCTTGCCACCGTCAGGTCGTCAACTTCCTCGCTCTCGTCCTTGAGAAGACGTTCGGGCCCAAGTCGCCGTGTGTGATGCCGTGGAAGTAGCAGCTTTGCGTACGCCTCGAGCGTGAGGCAATGACAATCTAAGCGTGCCTCGTTGTCATGCCATTTGACATCGCCATACACAAGCTGTGCAGTCAGGGTCGCTCCTCGATGCACTCCATCAAAATCAGGGCGAACGCGGCGGACGGGCTGGCAGCTTGGAGAAGGGGTGGTCATCCCCCTTGACTTCAGCCAAAAACTTCCTCTGCGCGGTCCGTCAATCGATACCTCCATGGAGTAGGTAGCAAAGTAGGCGGCAGAAGCTTGCCATCCACGCCCTCTTTACCAGGTGCTGGTAGGCGCCACTCCCGGCAGTACCCATGTCGCGAGCTCTACAATGTCGTAGTCGCCATTGTAGTGGTAGGACATGGGATCGAAGATCTTGGCAACGACCGTGGTTGGCGACGGGTCGGTGGAGAGGGCAGGCAGTGGAACTGAATTGAGAGATGACGAAGGTAAGACGGCGAGGGAGCTGGGAAGGAAGTGTACCGCTAGATGATCGGCAAGCGACAAGGTGAGCTCCGCAGGTGAGGAGCTGGCGGAGGGTGTCTGTGATCTCAATCTCGATACGAGGAGCATGCTCGGCCGGGTCATCACCAGGCGGTTGGTTGTCCAAGCAGTAGATGCTTTTGGGAAGCTGCTCTCGCGCATCTTGGCGAGGGCTTCCTCGCCTTCGGCGGTGTTTTTTTTTGTTAGCCGTTTGCCGGAATGGCGGCAGTGCTTCGTGTGGTTGGATGGTCCAGCGAGATTCCGCGACATTATGGCGCCCCGGGAAGGGCAGGGTCAAGGTACAGAGGCGTGAACTTCGGCCCTCTAAGCTCAATTGGGCCGATTTGCGCCTGCACGGAAGAGCATGGTGACTGCAAACCACTAGCTGACCTGCGACGAATTGTTGGGTGGGAGGTGGGCGGCGAGAGGCTGCGGCGGTGAGCGAGGTGATGGCGACGAGAAATGGAATGGCGAAGACGGGTGAAGAATGGATGCGGCGAGAGGCACTGAAGGCGCAAGTCACACGAATATCGCAGCAGATGTGGGGCTAGACAGTGACGCAGCGCAATGGTGGCAAGACGAAGTGCCGTGACAAGATGGCCGGGACGATTGGCGTACAAGCCCGAAGAGGTGAAGAGTGAGACGGGGGAAGGGCCGAAGAGGTAAAATCGCGGGCCTGTCGTCAAGTGTCGTAAGATGAATGTTCTGGCAGACTGAAGAGGCAGCAAACAAAAAGCCAAAGCAAACAAAGCAGAGTGTGGTATGGGAGGATAGCTGGACTTCAAATTCTTGGACAAAGCAACAATCGAGGAGCAGGAAGACCAACGAGAGCAAATGTCAGCGGAGGCTCGGGATGGTAACAAGGAAGAAAGGCAGTCTGGACTTAAATAGGGTCGAGGAAGACGAGAGAAGGATTTTATAGAGATGCAATTGGGCAAGAGCACAACTCTGCAATCACCGATCACTCGTATGGCAAGAAGGGCCGTCTTCCCTGCTGAAATAGAAGGTGCAAACGACGGGGCGGTCGCTCCTTCCTTGCTCTATTTCGACGCGCTCGCGAACTTGCCTGAGTCACTTGACAAACGACGTAAAAGGCAGGAAGCAGGAGGCCGGAGGCAGCAGCCAACGCGGCGATAGGTGGTAGGCGAGAATAGCAGCGAGAACAAATAAAGAAGCCCGCAGAAATAGCAACATTCTGGAACAAATACTTCCAAGTCAAACGGAACGCGACGTGAGCATCCTCCGGCACATGGTCCCCGACCTGTATGCGGTCGCTTTCAGGACTGGGGATGATTGCGCTTGCCCGATGCCCCGGATTAATCGTGCCACCACCAAACACCACCAGAACGACAGTAAACCCAGTCTCAGTCAGTTTGTGCCTCGACTCGGCTGCTCCGCCAGTGACGGGCGGCGATTCGTTGGCACGAGCCACTGCTCGTCATCCACACATTGGAGCTTTTGAAGCTCATGACGTGGCGATGTCTGGCGTTCAGTGTTGGGATGTCGGGAATGTCGGGTTTGGGGTGTTGGAGTGATGGCGGTCAGTTGTCATCCCCAATGTTGGGCTGTGTTATGTCTTGCTTCTTTCAGCTTCGAATCACAGAGTACGTTGCCATCTAACGTCTATCGACTCACTTTGGTACCGCGTGAGGACATTGGTCAATGGGCAATGCATACTTGATGCCTTGCGGGGGCAAGCGCAAGTTGTTTTACTACTCATCTCACGGGATGCCAGTGGACATGGACATTTCCAGGGATTCCCATGTTGCCTTACATCGATATTCACCGATGATCGATATCCAACTCCTCCTTCTCGTTCTTCTTCTTCCTGATCTTGCTGTCTGCTCTTCCGCTCTCATTCTCCCACGCAATAGTTGTGTTCCACCACATCTCACGGTTCTCGGCCTTTGATCTATGCATGCCTGCTAACATCCCAGAAACTAGATATGGCATGGCTTCCATATCTGCAACCTCCCTGATGGTGGCTTCAACTTCTCGGCCAATGCCGAAGCTCCGCTGAATTCCATCCTGCTCTACTCATTTTCACTCACCGTCAGCAGGTTCTCCATCCTGGCCTCGTGCCTCGACATCTTCTCATACACCCGGGTCCGTTCCATCAGTTTCTTCTTGCTTCGCCGTCGTCGCCGCCAGCCACATTTGAAATCTCTGTACGTCACTTCTCGGCCTGCACGCCGCTCCAGGTCTTTTGAGACGGCAGCATCGACGGCGCCACCTGTCCTACCCCACACCGCTACTGGCTCGCCTACCATTACCAGCTCGTCGCCACCGACTTCTGGTTTTTCTGCTGCCTCTTCCCGTTGTCTGGCGCCTCAAGGTCCGCCCAGGCAAGAATACGTCTTCGTTTTCGTCTTTGCCATGTGTTTTGTAGGTCCCCACCCTCTCCTCCCCTGTTGTCTCCTCCACTAAGGCCCAGCGTCTGCGCGATCTCCATCATTCGCATTTCCATTATTGCCCATTTGACCAGCAATCCTGGCCCGGGTGTATCGTATAGAGGCAGCTCATCTTACTACTGGACTGACGTCGAAATCAGCCTCGACATTGCTGTCGCTAGCTCCTTCACCCTCAAACTGTTTGCCAGCCGCTTTCCTCTCCCGAAGACGACTTTTGCCAAGGGCGGGGTGCACCAGCTCCATCGAGTCCATCAAGCCCACCGGCACGATGCACGTGGGCCTCTTTGACTCTATCGTCACCTTTGGTACGCGCTTCCCCCGCCAGGCGGGCAGTGCCGGCAACAACTTCAATATCGCGGACAATACCGAGGCTATACACACTGCCCATCCTCGCGTGCCTCGTCTTCGCGTCTCGGTAGCTACTCGTAGTCCAAGTCGGATAAACCGCACCATCCTCGACCGCCACGGCAATATATTTGACGAAGAGACGGGTCTGCCGCAGCCTAATGCCGAGCATAGAGTTTCGTAACTAGTATAGTGCGTTCTTATTTCGATACTGCTTCTCGCTTTGATTTTGGCACTTATGATATCGACTTTCCGCAAGTGCGTGCTTCCATATACCTTTGTCTAGCCTTGACTTTGTATTTTGGGGGTAGTTATGTACGATTTCGGACAGAACATCTGGACTCTTGGGACAGACTTTTACTCGGAGAGGGAAAGGTAGGCACAAAATTTCGATCGGTACATTTCTCGCAACAAAAGGGCATGATTACGTGGTTGAAGACAGTTGAAAGAATCAACGGTAAACAGATAAGGCGATGGCTACTCACTTGGTACGGCAAACATACAAAGTAGAGCCAGAACCTACGCAACTGTCGGTGCTGTGACCTACAGAAAATCATTACCAAGTGAATCTATAAAATCAAATTACCGAGAAGGAGCAATGATATCAGACCGTCGAGAGCTGTACGTCGAACGATAGACTTCACAGCTGCACCTCGTGTAGCTGATCGGCAAACTCAACACCCGATGCCTCCAAAGCCAGCACAAGGGCATCGATGATGAAGCGACTGCAAACTCAAACTCGAGTACCGTGGCCCTTGAGATTGTTTGAACCATTTAGAAGCTGCAAAAAAACATTGGGACTGATACGGACGGCACGTCTCCATCCAGAAACACACGTGACTCGACTCGACTCCTCAGCACTGGATCTGATCTGATTCTATCGGCCCTTACCTAACGCCTTTCAGTGCCCAGCCCCACTAAAAGTCGAATGGCGAAGGAAGAAGCACTGACCAGTCTTGGGCCAGACCCAAGCCAAATCCGTTTTACAGGGGAGCGAACGACAAGGGAGCAAAAGCATCAAGAGGTAACGGCAATCTGCGCCATATGATCTTTGGCAACAGCTTCACTCGCAGCGACCGATCCTGTTCCTGACGCCGCCTTTGCCCCGTCGGACGAACCTGGTATCGCCATACATCGAAAGCGATACAGATCATAGGCACGAGGGACCAACCGACCAAACGAGCCAAAAAAGATGCTGTGCAGCTAATCGACGAAACCAACACCACCGAATTTGAGAGACGACGACTCCGCCTGCATCTCGTGTATCTTGACTTTCGTCTGCTTCAGGCGGGGCTTCTCCCCTTTCTGCACGCTGCAGCGGCCGTCGATCCTCGACTCGTGACCTACGTCTCCGATATTTGCCATCCCTCTTCCTCCTCGACTCTTCCTCCTCCCCATCATCGACCTCTACGATGGCCACGCCAGCAGCACAGCGCAAGGTCTGGGTGCGGCGACCAGGCGCGTCTGCGACACTCGTCGCCTTCAACGAGACCGATGTCGTTGACGACGTTCGGGAGGTGCTTCTGCGCAAGTACGGCAACTCGCTCGGCCGCGTCTACGATGCCCCAGACGTCACCCTACGCCTCAACCCTCGCGAAGCCCACCAAGGCGAGCGCACACTCGGCCCGGACGAGCTCATGACCCGTACTCTCGACATCTACTACCCGGGCGGCCAGACCATTGAGGAGGCCCTTGTCATTGACGTCCCCGTCCGCCGCGTCACGCCCAACGCCTCGCCGCGCGGCGGCCCGCCGCATGCCTACCACCTGGCCTCTGTCCTTCGCGACCACGCCAACCGCAGCGACCACTCCTCCCACGCTGCCATCCCCCCGATTACTTTGGTCCTGGCGTCGTGTCCGACTGCTACAACCGTGGCGCGCTGGCGGCCGAGTCCGAGTATAGCAATGCCACGCTGGCACCCGAGTCGGCAATGACAGGCGGCGGAGCCCGTGCCGCTTCGAGCTCACATCACCTCTACCCACCCTCTCCGGGCCACCTGCACCTGTCACACAAAAGTGGCCTGGCTCGCTCACCCACGGGCGGCGTCGGCAGCGGCTCAGGGGCACCATTACAGGGTGGAGGTCCGCCAGGCGGCGGTGGCGGAGGCAGCGCTGGAAACAGCCCGCTGAACCACCCACACTCTATATCTATATTGGCCACCGGTCAGGCCCCTCCTATGCCCAACCTTCCGTCCCCAGGTGGCTCATCACGGCGGTCGCACAAGGAGCGGCCCAAGATACACCGACAGCTCTCGTCTGTGCCCGACGACGGCCCGGGCGGCGGTCGCGAGATATCCTTGTCCCAGATCAACGGTTCCAACAACAGCGCCGTTGGACTCAACATTCCCATTGCGGCCCCGGTTCCAGGCAAGTCGGGAAGTGGCCGGAGCAGTATTGCAGATGGGCTGAACCAGAAGATGAAGGGCGGCACCGGCGATGGTAGTGGCGGCGTCGGTGGCGGTGCTGATAAGGACGGCAGCGGTGGCGGTAAGAACGGCGCCTCGGCCAATGGCGGCGGAGGAACAATGCTGGCTCGTCACGGACGGCTGCCTCCCCGCCACGGCCCATGTCACCCATGCGTGGCAAACGGGCCAAGAAGTCGGTGCGCTCCCTCAACAACGGCAACGGCGTCCCCAACGGCAGCAACCAAAAAGCCAGCGAGGACAACCATAACGATGGCGGAAACGTGGTGCAGCTCGGACCGCTGACGGTGCCTCCCATCAACGTCCTGATTGTCGAGGACAACATTATCAACCTCAAGCTGCTCGAGGCCTTTGTGAAGCGCCTCAAGGTGCGCTGGCAGACGGCGATGAACGGCCGCGATGCTGTAGTCAAGTGGCGCGCCGGTGGCTTCCATTTAGTGCTCATGGACATCCAGCTCCCTCTCATGTCCGGTCTCGACGCGACGCGTGAGATTCGCCGTCTCGAGCGTGTCAACTCCATTGGTGTCTTTGCATCGACACCGAGCGACTCGATTGGTGTGGGCCGTGACCCGCAGTCCGACAAGCTGGCCAACTTGGCGCTTTTCAAGAGCCCCGTCATTATCGTGGCTCTCACGGCTAGCTCCCTGCAGAGCGACAGGAACGATGCCCTAGCCGCCGGGTGCAATGATTTCTTGACAAAGGTACACCCCCTCTCGCTCTGTACTCAGACCAACTGTCCACCGAAACTGACCTCGACCTCTAGCCTGTTCAAACTTTGTCTGGCTGGAAAAGAAGATTATGGAATGGGGCTGCATGCAGGCCCTGATCGACTTTGACGGCTGGCGCAAGTGGAAGGAGCAGAAGTTGCCCGCGCAAATGTCGTTGCATGCAGCAAAGTCTGATAACAACCATAACAGCGGCGGCGGCGGCGGCGGCGGTGGCGGTGGCGGTGGCGGAAGCGGCAGCAACGGTAACGGAAACGACAACAGCACATCCTCCGACGCGGCGTCCCATAAGCGATCCAAACGGTCTTCAGTCCACTCCAAACGTCCGTCCGTGTCCTCGGTTGCCCAGGGCGAGAGCTCCGAGACCACCAACACTGTCTCCTCGACCGAATCGCCCGGCCTAGGACACACACGTACCAGTAGTGGCAGCATGGTTGGCTCGCCACGTCGGTCGCCGCTGAACAAGCCGTCCATCTCGGAGCGTATTGCATTGGCCTCGGCGGCCGTCGAGGTCGACAATGCCACCTGGGAGCTTGATGTGCCCGAGACGATAGAAAACTCGAAGAAATAACAACCGTCTTTCCCCGCACATCCTCCACGCATGACCGCCCTCTCACATTGTCCCCCTGGCTCCCTTTTCCCTCTCCTCGCATTACTTCCAGTCACCCCACCGCCTCATCTTGGTTCGAAGAAACAGCATGACGAGGAGCATTATACACGTATACCCCCCGTTTTCTTATCTTTCTCTATTCTAGTACTCGTTCTTTGGATCTGTCTATTCAACTTTCAGTACGCTTTCTTGCTATTTACAGGACCCGGGGCGTCATAATCATGTAACAAAAAACAGGCAGGGTTAAACGAGACATCTGTTCTGTTCCTAGTGTCACCTTTACTACTTTTCATGTATTCATTACTCCTCCTACGCAATGTTGTCGTCGTCAGAACAAAACACGCACAATGAGACTGGCAGCCCGGTGTTGGCTTTCCTTTCTTCAAGTATTGTTCTCTAACTCGCAGTAATAAGAGCATGCCGAGAATCTGCATTATTTCGCCATGTTCCCTAACGACTTTGATCTAGAATCACGAGCACAAAACGACCTTATCATGCAGTGGTTGGACCACGTTGCTTTCCTCAACCGGCCCGTACATTCTAACACGACTTACATAATCGTGGCCAGACAGCCCCACGGTCGAATATGTTGGGCCTCAGTCTCGGACTGCTTGACTGGCCATCCATAAACTGGGCTGCAGACTGGTCGAATAGATCAGAACCACGGCCATCTATTCTTGCACTGTTCGCCTCCGGATTTCGAAAATGTGCCTTCGGAACTGAGTCAAAGGGTTGCAGGCCTTGTCCCAGCAAATCTTTGTTGTCTTCACACCGCTGTGTTGTTTACTGGGCGCTTTCGACTCCGTTCCATGACCCGATGCGGGGCTGTGATGCGCGTTTTTGGTGACATCATCCGTGTCTCTCAGAGTAGAGAGCTATCACCCACGCTAAAAGGCCAGTAACTACCCTTCTAAAAGCGAACTCAGCACGGTTCCAGCAGCATGCCAATAGCGGGCTGCCGAGCTCTGTGCTTGGCTTCAGTGCACAACCATTCGCTTGTTCTTTGCGCAAGATGCCCACTTGACTTCCCGAGGCAAGTCGCGCCCGGCAAAGTAAATCCGGGAGGGCCATGGCTCCAGGCCTTTTGTAATCGCAAGCGGCCCAGCCGAGACAGCTTTTGTTGTTCCCGCTTCCCTTCCCCGCGTTCACTTTGGTATCGTCACTCAGCTGCACTTTGTCTAGGCCCAATTCACAATCTTGAGCTTCACTTTAACTCGGTACGTCTTGGACGGAAGACCACCTTCTAATACTTGAAGCTTGTCTTGCTCTGACAACCAGTCCTAGCTTCCCTCACTCCTTCGGCGACGTACTGCTCGCTTGCTGACCAGCTGTGATCCGCTTGTAGCAACACCCTCCTCTTTCTCACCTCAACAGCACGCCATAACGATGACGACTCCTGCTGACCACGGCCACAGCGAGGTAAGTTTGGGTGGACGGACGACAATTGAGAGCTCGGTAGAGAGGCGCGAGCGACCGAGGCGAGAGTACCGCAGATGGCTAACGTGCCCGGTTGCATTTCCAATGAATAGGCCTGCTGCAATGTTCCTCCTATTGGTAAGTTTGCAAACAATCTCCAGAGGGTTAGTAGAATGCTCTATGTCGTACCCAAATGCTGACCAGAACCAACAGTGGCTCAGGGCTACGAGCTCAAGGGCGAATACAAGACCCTCGGCGGTCTGAAGACCTGTACGCAATCCCCTCTTTGAAAAAGGCACCTGGGAAGCTGTTTCGATTACTGACTCCGCAACGAAGACGCCACCGGTCCTGATGATGCGGCCAAGGGCATCATCTACGTCCACGACATCTTTGGCTACAAGGACCAGTCGCTCCAGGGCGCCGACATCCTGTCCGTCACCGACAAGAACCAAAAGTACAAGGTCCTGATGCCGGACTGGTTCGCTGGCGAGCCCGCTCCTCTGGAGATTTTCCCCCCGGACAACCAGGACAAGATGGACCGCCTGATGGCCTTCCTGGGCAAGAACCCGCCGCCGGCCACCGCCGCCAAGCTGCCCGCCTACGTCAAGGCCGTCAGCGAGACCTACCCCACCATCAAGTCGTGGGGTGTTGTTGGTGTAAGTCGTAGCCATGACCCGTGTTGATCCTGTTCTCTACCGCCATGCTAACCGCTCAGTTCTGCTGGGGCGGCAAGGTCGTCTCGCTGGTGACGTCAAGCGACGAGAACCCCTTCGCCGCTGGTGCCGAGGCCCACCCCGCCATGGTCGACCCCAAGGACGCCACTGGCATCAAGGTGCCTATTGTCATGCTGGCCTCCAAGGACGAGCCGGCTGCCGATGTTGAGGCCTTTGAGAAGGCACTGACTGTCCCGCACCACGTCGAGACGTTCTCTGACCAGCTCCACGGCTGGATGGCGGCCCGTGCCGACCTGGCGGACGAGCGCATCAAGTCCGAGTACGTCCGCGGCTACAAGACGGTGGTTGAGTTCTTCAGCAAGCACGTGTAAGCCCAGCCCCTTTATGACGAGCATCCCCTCGTAGGGTGCATAGATAAAGGTCAGGAAAGAATGAATAAACAAGGATCTTTGATCATCTTGTCCAACAGCATAAAATTCAATTTTCCGTGATACTCTCCGGCTGTCTGTCGTCTCGTGTCGAAACGTGAACATGCCGCCCGCCAATGTCGGACGCCTGTCGAAATATGTGGCTGGCGGCCTCGCACAGCGCGGTAAACGAACATGTCATGGGCTCTCTCGGTTTGTTCTCTGACACGAAACGAAATGACTTACGACATACGAGTATCGTGTGCCGTCAACTGTCGACCTATGACGTACGACGTAGAAGACTGCGACGCAGACGACCCTTTTGCCACGATAGTCGTCTCCCTTGCAGATGGCGTCCATGGCGTCCATGGTATCTATGGCGTAAGATACATCCTGATGGCCCAATAGCTCCTGCGTATTCGCTGCTAGCTCCTGCTGCACGCTTCTGCAAATGCAAGGGGTATTTGACTTTCGCCACGAAGCTTCTTCCCAACTGTCGTCTTTTCTTCTTGACTTTTGCGTCGAAAACAGCTTTTTGCTCCCACGCCAATTACTTTCTCTCTTGGCCCTTCTCTTTGCGTGCGTTTGTCGTGCGCCTGTCGTGCGCCTGTCGTGCGCCTGTCGTGCGTATCGACAGGCCATTCCGTCCGTCTCCCACATCGACAGCAACCATGACACACGACATTCAACGCGTGGGCCCTCCTTACCCCGGCTCCTCTTCTCGGCCAGGTTTGTCTCTATTTTCCCGCTGAACGAATCCGTGTGGAGAGTTCTTTTCTGTAATAGCGGACGGGCATAGCACGCAGGATTCCAGAAGCGATGCTGCCACCGCCGCCGTGCCAACGGCTGCATCAGTGCCTGCCCAGAGACCCGGCAGTCTGCCCAGGCCCGCGAACTTCCTGTCAATGCTCTCTTCCTTGCTCCCACCGTTTGAGTTTGGGGCTTCGCGTGCCACTACGAAGACCTCTAGATTCTCAGCGCCAGCAAGCGTCCTATGGGACTTCACCCTTTCGGCTCCGTCCTAGGTCGCTGCTCACCTCCCGCCCGGACGCTAGTTCCAAAAAGGGCAACGGCGGTTCTGAAAAAAGGGGGCTCCACGCGCAAAAACGTTGCTTCCTTGCTTTCCCGAACCCTGGACCATGGCAGTTGCCACCCCCGGCTACCTCAACCGTTGTCCCAAAATGGCATCGTCTCCATTTTGTGTCCAGTTTTGTTTCTTCTCATCCAGCAACAAAACGGAGCCAGAAACAAATTGCTTCTTCGTAGGACATTGTCTCGCTGCAGGTAAATGTACTTTGTAGAGCACCGAGTAAACCTTACGGCACAGCATGCTGTGTTTCGAATGTGCATGGAGACTGTTCTGTGCGACTTGGAGGTTTACGTCCACGAAATGCAAGCACGACTGGTGCAGCGCCCGCTCTAGAAGCCACAGTCCTGTGTCCTGGTTTGGCCTTCCGGGGAGCAGCAAACGGCATCGCACGCATTGATCTGCCCACGCAGCCCTCTGAGCTTCCCTGGCTGTCGATCCGGCTTGCCAGGAAAACTGGCTCGCCACAGAGACTTGCTGCCAGCATTCCCGGGAACGTATTTGACTTCTCTTCTTGCGTCGTCATGCATTCGCCGCGTCTGCTTCTATTCCTACAAAGTACTTTGTAGCTTCACAGAGGTCTAACGTTTTTTCTGGGCCTCCAGGCTCTCCTTCCTTCTCGAGCCTTGTCCTGTTTGTCCCATACCCACTCTTTTTGCTCCGCTCACGGCAAGTACCACTTCCCTTCCTCTTGCCTTCCTCTTGTTCTCTCCTTCCCCTTGCGTCTTGCGTCCCCTCGCTCTTGCCAGCCGGTTGTGCGAGTTGACCTCTTGATACAGTAAACCTCTTGTTCTTGCCCCTTTTATGCCTCGGATTGCCCGCTTCTCCCTGCCATTTGCGAATAGACAGTTTCTATTGGCGCGCCCGGGAAGCTCGTCACTCGCTCTTTCCCCTCGCCTGACGTACACCGAGTATCGTGCATAGATCGCTCTGGCATTCCATTACTGTGTCCAGCGTCTGGGTCCATTGGCAACCTGCACATCACAACAAAAATAAGAACAGCTGTCCCACCCGCCACAAAAGCAAAACAATCGCTCTTAGCATCAAACAAATATAAACCGTGCAGCAATTACGAGTACTTCTATTATTTGGACTACTTCGGAAGAAAACTGTCAACCGCGGCCGTCTAATGCAGCCTAGTTGAGCGGACCTGTCCAGCTTGCCAAGCCGACGGCAAAAAAAAGATACCTCGTACAAACGGCACCAGCAGCGTCGCAACCTCATCTCCCCCGCCCGGACCACCCTGCCTCTTTCTTTCTTTCGCTCACCACCTCCTGTCCCTGGACCCTGATTGCCCCATCGTTCGTTGCCTCTCCATCTTTACCCTCCCTGTTTCGGTTCTCGCATCTACATCGTATTGTCTGCGCTCCAGTCTCTTCATATTCGCCCTGCTCGCAACCTGCACCTGCCGAGACGCTCGCCCATCTCGAGACCTGTCTTACCCTCTTGCACGTGGAGAGCTCTCCACCCGGCTGTGCCTTCAGCATCCTGTTCATTGCGATCGACGAACCTTCACCAAAACGGGGCCTCTGGCATCCTTCGCAGGCACACGATTTCTCGACACAAAATTGGCTCCAGGCTGCAAGCTTCTTCCCTCAGGCCCCATTGGACCCTTGTTCAGAAAAGGCGCCTCTGCTCGTCTACTCGTCTACTCGTCTACTCGTCTACTCGTCTACTCGTCTACTCGTCTGCTCGTCTGCTCGTCTGCTCATCTGCCGCAGCCTGAAGCTCTTGCGCCCTTTGATCGCCTTGTCTATCTCAGTCTCCTGACATCTCCGAACCACACCGTCCCATCGACCCTCCCGAATCTCAAACTCCCACCTTTCTTTCACCCCTACCGCAGCCATGCCGGCTAGAACAAACGGGTCGGCAACGACCGCGACGACAAGGGCGAAACGGTTCGAGCTGCCCGCGCTCGATTTCAAGTTCGGGTCCCTGACCGAGGGCACCAACATCCGCCGCCTCTGCCGTCGCCGATCGAGGAGGAGCCGTCGGAGTTGAAGCTCAAGGAGAGCAAGCCGAGCGCCACCAGCCGCAGTAAGAACAACGGAGCCCAACCCAATGGCGGTGAAGCCACCTCCAACTCTCTCTCTTCCCCAAAGCGCAGTCGTCTGAAGCGTCCCGCGGATGATATCCCGGCCTTGCCTACGCCGTCCTCGCGCCCCGGTGGCATCCGGCGCCTCTTTAGCCGGACCCTCCTAAACGCCGCATATGCTAACGCTGAAGGAAACGAAGGCCAGCTGCCAACCTCCAACAGCACGGCCACGGTCGCCGGCAGCATCATGCGCCCAGAAAGCCGCAGTAACGGCAGCATCCTGGACGAGCGCAGGACTCGCCGTTCCAGCGGCTGGTTCCGCCGGTTACGCGGTGGTGCTACGGGCGACAGCCTGGCCAGCTCGAGTGCAAGCATCAACGGTGCCGCGCCGTCGTCGCCGCTGTCCAAGCGCTCGAGCATCATGTTCACGGATGTCAAGCAGCAGCAGCAGCAGCCATCGGCGAAACCTGCTGGGCCACCACCGCCCATGATCCCTGAGCTGGGCGAGCTCGAGGCCAAGGTCGACCTCGATGAGGGCAGCCTCGGTGGTGACCTGTTTAAGAATATCAATTAAGCCTTGCGACGCTCCAATGCTGAGACAGTTCTTCCCCACCCACGACACCAACCGAACCTTTATTCTAAAAGTCCAACGCAACGAGATTTGTATCCGCCGCATACACAGTCCTTACGCTGCTGCTTATCTCCTTGACTCGATTGCTTCTTCTTCATCGCCCTTTATTGTCAAACGCATAATTCAGCATTTCCAGCCACCCAGCACACGTCATATCTTTCAAACGTCTCCACTTCTATCTTAGACCCTGCCCGCAAACACCGACATCACCGACGCGCGCTGCTGCCGCAACCCGAGTACAAAAACAAAAAAATACCCCCATACGAGGAGAGGAGAACTGGCGGATAAGTGATACCCAAGCTCGCTCAACGGCATCGCACGAGGAATGGTCTTTTTATTTGTTTTATTGTTTTACCCTGTTGCTTTTGCTTGCTTTTTATTCATCTATTTTACCCGCCCCCCCGTGCCTTAACGTTGCTTTGCTTCACCCATACACATCATGTTTCATTGCTTTTTGTATCGACAGCCTTGGTTGCTATACCTCTCTTATGTCCGCCTCATGTTTCATCTCGGGTTTCCCTGTGGCTCTCGGCCATGCCAGTTTGTTCTTTTGGCTGTTTCTTTCTCGTCTTATCATGTACCACACAGCACCTGATGAAGTTTGATCGGCTCGATTTGCGTTATGCTATCCACCCAACCACGGCTGCAAGGTTCACACGCCCACAGAATTTGATACTGGGCATCATTTTATTCCCCGTTTACGCTTCCGTTTACGGTTTCTCTGCAACCCTCCTGTCTTGTTCAGGTTTCTTTTGTTTCTTTTCGTGAGTGCATGCCGATTCAACAGAGCTCAGAACATGGGCCTGCCCAAATGATCCACATATTTGGGACAGTCAAGTTCTTGTGGTGTGGACCAGTCTGGGTAACTCTGCGTTCCGCGCTTTGGCCGTTTCCCCGTTCTGTTCGTCAGATACGGAGTATTTTGGAGTTTTACAGAGTACGAAGTACTGAGTATGTCGATATGCGGAAGCCGCCCTGAGCAAAAAGTGGCACGTTCGCTGCAGGTGGGTCAGGTAGCCTATTCGTATGCTGCCATGAGCATCTGTGCGGACAGGATCAGACATGGACGTGGGCAAGGCATCTTCCACCAGAACACAAGGGAAGAAAAAGAGAAGACAAAAAAGAAGAAAAGCGTCTTCTTCGGATAGTAGCTGTACTTCCAAAATGAATAACGAGCTCGGTTGGCTCCGACTTGTGAGTACCCGATTCAGGGCCACGTGACCACGCTACAACTGGTGTTGTAGTGCTGGAGCTACGAATATTTGACAGCTCTAGCGCTGTTCATGTCGCTGGAGCTGGCGGCCTGCGGGGCAGCAAAGGAAGCCCAGTTACCCGAACAATGCCGTCATCGCATCGCCGGTTGGAAGGTTGCCAACTTGCGCCTTCCAGATTGTCCAACCCATTGACGAGGTGAATGGATCGACCACCTATTACTATCTACCAACATACAATTCGGTACAGCACCTCGTAGCAAACCATTGACACGAAGAGAGACAGCGACAGTACTCCAGCCCCTCCTCAAGAAACAGACGTCATGGCCGCCGCTCTTGCTCGTCCAGCCCGGCTGCCGATGCGGACGCAACGTCCCTTGCTGCGGCATGGAGACCGCCGTGCGGACACAGATGCAGTCACAGCGCAGCCCCATCCTGCAGACTGGTGTCCGGTACAAGTCGGGGCCCTATGGATATACGCAAGCCAAGGCCTCGTTTTTCCAAGACGGGCGAACCTGCCGATGTTTTGAGGTAAGCCGACGCTCATCCGAGCCGCTTACGGCCCTTGCTACAATGCTGACATCCCGGCTGCCCAGCGTCCACACACACTCCATCTCACCGACGCTGCCAACCAATGCGGCGCGCTGCTGCGCACCCTGGCGGCACCGATCAACCCGGCCGACATCAACACAGTCCAGGGCACATACCGTGCCAAGGCGGCCTTCTCTTCCCTGATTGGCACGGCCGAGCCGTCGTCGGTGCCTGGAAGTGAGGCTTGCTTTGAAGTCGTGGCCGTCGGCTCCGGGTGTGACCACACTTAAGCCTGGCGACTGGGCCCTGCCGGCCGCTCCTGGTCTCGGCACATGGCGCACACACTGCGCTGGTGGAAGACGCCGACGCCAGCCTCGTCGGGTTTCCAAGGACAAGCTCGAGGGTCTGACGCCGCGCCGCCGCCGCCACCTCGACGGTCAACCCCTGCACGGCATGGCGCATGCTGCGCGACTATGTTGACCTGGTCGAGCTCAGCGTGCGCGCCGGTGCGGGCGCCTGGTTTATCCAGAACGGCGCCAACAGCGGCGGTCGGCCGCGCCGCCATCCAGCTGGGCAAGCTTCTGGGCCTGCGCAGCATCAATGTGATCCGCGAGCGCGACACGCCGAGGCGACGGCGGCGCTGCGCCAGGAGCTCAAGGACCTGGGCGCCACTGTTGTGATTACGGAACAAGAACTGCAGGAGCGCGGCTTCTCGAGCGGGCGGCTCCGCAGCGACGAGCTGATGGGCGACAAGGAGAGCCCGCTGCTGCTGGCGCTCAACTGCGTAGGCGGGCGTCCCGCGCTGGGCCTAGCCAAGTGCCTGTCGGACGGCGGGCGCATGGTGACGTACGGTGCGATGGCAAGCAAGCCGCTGACCATCCCGGCGGGTCTGCTCATCTTCCGCGACCTGCCTTCCACGGCTTCTGGTTCAGCCGCTGGGGCAAGGTGGACCGGCAGCCCGGCGAAACACCGTGGAGGCCGTGCTGGACCTGATGCGGACGGGCAAGTTCCTGCCAGGCCCCGCCGAGGAAATTCCCTGGACGTGGGAGACGGAGACGGAGACACTGCAGAAGGCCGTGGCCGGCACGCTGGGAGGCTACCGGTCTGGCAAGGGCATCTTTGTGTTCAAGGATACATAAGGGCTTGACAGCCATCTGTGTGAAAATTGGCTGTACATATGGGTTCCAGAGAACAGTTCACAGATTGTGTCTAGACAACAGGATGGATTCCTAATCATAATTTCATTTGCTCACAATAATGAGGGGAAGGGAGAGAACAAGATACAGAAAGCGGGATAACAGGAGGTAAAAGATGAGAGCAACGAGCAAGCATCCTCCTTCTTGCGCTGCCAGTCTATGATGATGACAAAAGATGTACTCAGAATGAGGCATGGCAACATAATCCAGCACGACGCAAAGGGAAGGAAAATGACGGCACGGGAAAGAAAGCTCGTGTAAAGGAAGGCGGGTGATTCAAGCGAAGGTCGTGATGCCTCGAGCAGGGGCGAGGAGGTGGAAAGGCAGGTTCTAGGAGAGTCTACCTGTGGTCGTCCATTACGGCGGTCGGTGAAGACGGACAGCAAGCGTCACTGCAGCCACAGAGCATAAAACGAGCCTTGTTTCGTCGCCGACGGCCAGCCTCGCCCGCCTCGGCCTTCGTGATCAGCATGCCATGCACCACGCGAGATACGTCGTCAACACCCTATTGCTCCTGCGCCATCGCGTACTGCTTCGTCCACTGCCGCGCCGTTTCTACGGCGGCCTTCTCGTCATCCTTCCATGCCTTGGCGACATCAGGTGCAAGCGGATCGTCGGGATTCGGCGCACCAAGCAGGGCCTGGATGGACAGCAGGATGGTGCGGATCTGGAGGGCGGGAGACCAGTTATCTGAGAGTCGTCAGTACGTTCTCCGCTGCAGACCTCTTTAAGAGACCGGGCGTGGGAGACAGAAGACAGCTTACTCTTCAGAACGTCCAGGCAGATACGGCCCAACTTATCGACATTGGGGTGGTACAGCTTTGTCAGGAAGCGGATCTTGGGTGGCGTCATGGGTAGTCATCGGGCAGGAACAGCTCCAGCTTGAACACGCCGCCTGGACAAAGAGAAACAAGTCAGTGAACAGGAGCCCAGATAAAGACTCCATATATCGCGAGGGTCAGGAGCTTCGAAACTCACCCTCGTACGGAGACTGAGACGGGCCATAGATCTCGACGTCAAAGTACCGCAGGTTGTCGGAGTGGGGAATAGCGCTGATGCCAGGGACACTGTTGACAAAAGAACATGCATGGTTAGCCACTGAATTTGCCGCGGCACCGAAATGCAGCCGCCGAGGCAGGCCACGCGATTCCGTCTGGTTGTGCCGGTTGAGAGGAAAACTCACGGCTCGGCCATCAGCCGCTCCGTCTCCTTGATAATTCTCTTGGGCAAAGCCATGGTATCTGTTGTGTGATGTTGTGTAAAGTGGGGTGGTGTATGTGAACCGTCCAGTGTCGAGTGTCGCAGCGTGAAGACGAAGCAAAGAGTGCTGCGTTTGGCGGAAGAGGCGGGGTGGTTTAAGAGGGCGTGAAGATGCAACAAATCGCAAGAGCAATGGTCCGCCGTGAGTCTCGTCTATCTCATGTACTATGCGCGCCAGCGTCGTGTCGTCTATTGCTGCTGCGTTCGTCGTTACGTATATCAAGCGGTTGTGAGTAGGTGTGTAATCACAGAAGCGAAGCAAAACATTTGACCTGTTCACGAGGCGAGAGGCAAAGAGGTGCGGCGCACCAGCGGCCACTCAACTGCGCCAGGAAAGAGGGACATGCCACGCTTGTTCAGGGCCGACAAGGCTCCCCGCCGTGCTGATGAGGACAGCGCCCCACCTCTGTACCTTGCCTGTCGGGCCACCTAGGATTGAAATCTACAGTACGAGTACTGAGTACAGGCGTGGCAAGTGCACCGTGCGAGTAAAGCGACACGCGGGGAGCTGCCTGTGACAGGTGCAGTCTGCTCCCTAGACAGCGGCTCAGGTGCTTCTTCAACAGTGCCCCTAGCAGACTCTACACTGTCTCACTAGCGAACCTGCTACACTGGAAAGCTCCCCAACCGCAGATGAGCATCACGTCGCGAGCCTGTGCGATTTGAGCTCTTGATGCTCGACGATCAACACGCGACCTATTCTCTTCTACGATAGAGCCACCATCCCTGCAGCTACCTGCCCGCTTCCACATCTCACCGAATATTCAGCCCGGGCCATGGACGCTCCAAACTAGACACCGGTCTCTCTCTATCGCGAGCAGCGTCCCTTTCGGTCGCATCGGCAGCCATGGCGTCCGATCTCGACGATTCGGACGGCTCCGACGACTCGCTGCACCGGACCAAGATCATCAAGTCGGCTTTTGATAGCGACAGCTTCGACTCTGATGGCACAATCCACGTCGACGGCCTTGTCGGGTCGGCCACCATCTCGCCCTCGGCCGCGATATCGCTTTAGCATCGTGAGTGTCTGCTCTTTTGGATCTCATTATACGCATCATCGACTCCTTGGTCCTTTTCCGATCTAACATGTGCTTGTTTCAGACCCGACGGTCTTGCAATCATCGACCTCGACTCTCCCTACAATGCCCCGCGGCGGGTCAAGAGCCACGGCATGCCCTGGCTCGTCGTCGACGTCCAATGGTCGCCGTTTGCCGCCCGCGATTATTGGGTCGCCTCGACGGCCAACCACTGCTGTCTCGTGTGGAACTCAACCGGCCCGACGACTCAAGTGCCGGTGCTGTCGAGCACTCGCTGCGCGGACACCGTCGCTCCATCACCGACATCAACTTCTCCGCCCACCATCCAGACATGTTGGCAACTTGTTCCGTCGACGGATATGTGCATTGCTGGGACCTCCGCCGACCTAGCACACCGGCCCTGACGTTCATCGACTGGGTCGCTGGCGCCACTCAGGTCAAATACAACCGCCAGGACGACCATGTCATTGCGTCGTCGCACAACCGCTGCGGTCCACATCTGGACGACCGCAAGGCGTCTCTGCCACTGCGTACGATTGAAGCACACACGTCCAAGATTTACGGCTTGGATTGGAATCGGACAAAGAGCACATCTCTGGTGACCTGCTCGCTCGACAGGACCATTAAACTCTGGGACTACACCGTGCGCGGCGGGAAAGACGGTGCCAGCAGCCTGGCGCGGCGCCAGCAGCAGCGGGCGGCAGTGACGGGAGGCCCGCGGGTACTGTCGGCCCCATCAACGAAGACGATGTGCCCGAGCGGGTCATCCAGACCAATTTCCCAGTCTGGCGCGCCCGTCACACGCCCTTTGGTGACGGCCTTCTTGCTATGCCGCAGAATGCGCCGGGCAACCTGTACCTCTACGACGCTCGGCCGTCTGCTCTGCTGGCTACTGATGATCCTGCGTCCATGAACGATCCAGCCGCCATCTTCCCGGCCATGGCCACCACAAGGTCAAGGAGTTCTGTGGCGCACACGGGCGGCATCGAAGACGGCCTCGACAACCGCGACTTCCAGCTTGTGTCCTGGGGCGAAGACAACAAGCTGCGTCTTAGCCGTCTCGACGGCAACGATCTGGCACTGTGGGCTACCAGCGTGGCCGCCCAGCACCGAAGAACCTAAATATCACGCGCAAGGGCGCATCCTACAAGACCTTTCGCATCCTCGAAGACCTTGGCGACTATGAAAACGAAGCGCTACTATGAGCAGCCTTCGCCTGCCAGCCAAGGTGTGGGCCGACGACAATCGCCCTCGCCCGAGGACGATCACAACCATCACCAGCACCATCATCACTACAGCCACACTCCTAAACAACAGCAATCCCGCCACCACAGCCAACAGCATCCACCCGAGCCCACAGAGGGCTCATCCCCGTCTTTGCCCCCGCCACGCTCGCCTCTCCAGCAGCAACATCGTGCGCGACTCTATCAAATCACCAACTTTGGCCCCGCAGCGTGGGATATACGAACAGCGGCCATCGTGGGGAAACACGTCAATGCGTGCCTCCCAGGTCTCTGGCGCTACAACCCAGATCAGAGCAATGTGCAGCTTGACTGGATGAAGGCGTCACCATGAACAAGCGAAAGACAAGCACCGATCCGGCCCTCACATCGAGCCAGGAGCAGCTCTTGGATCCACAGAATATCGACGTACGGCGCAAAGTCTCGACTGACTCGGCCCTGTCTTCGCCATTGCAGACGTCGACCCATGACGCATCCATCTCCATGAGCAGCGACGTCAACAACGAGCCCGAGTCTATCCAAGAGGAGATTGTGCGCATCACAGACAAGCTCCCGCGTGTCAAGTGGGAGGACCTCGACATGGACAACCTGGCCCTGGCCGCCTCTATGAAAGGCCCGTGGGGCGTGGACGGCCAGATTGTTTTTATCAAGGTCCGCGTTATAGTGCCTGCTGGCTATCCCAGTACTCGCTCGCCGCGCTTCTATATCGAGAACAGCTCGCTTATCCCCGAGGCCACACAGGAGAATATTGCTGCTGACCTCTTCATGCTGACGGCCGAATACCTGAAGCGGCGAAGCAATTGCCTGCTTGTCGCCTTCCGCTACTTGCTCGCGAGGCCAATCTGCAGACCAGTGTGGCTCTGCTCAACCGCGCCCTGACAAACCCTCGGCTGGCCCACGACGAGAGCGCTTCTTCGTTCTCGTCGAGCGACGATGAAGACGACATGGAGACTGCCAACAATGCCTTCATGTCACCCGCCGAAGCCGTCGGCCGCGATGTCATGATTGGCCCGTCCTGCCCCTTCCACCACCGCCACCACCTCGGAGCTGCGGGGCCGCTTTCACGCGCGACGGCCGCATCATTGCCTTTTTCCTTACCAAGGCCGGCAAAGTCAGTGCCAAGGTCATGCTTGATGCTCCCTCGCCTCCACACGCGACGAGCTCGCCGAACTCGAGCAGCCTGTCTTCATTGGCTTTGGCAAGGTGCTTCCGTCGCGCATTGGCTCCTCTCGCCGGCGCGTCAAGGGCGCCGAGTGTCCAACGAGTCGTCTTCGTCGGACGAGTCGGACTCTTCTTCCTACTGCGACGGGTCATCTGATTCGTCCTCTTCTTCGTCGTCAGGGGACTCATCCAACTCTCAACGCCAAAACTACTCACCAACCAGCCTGATGGATCCATGGAGCACCAACATGGGATTTCAACGCCGCATTGTCCGCAGCAGCAAGTCAGACCGCAAGAGGCGGCTCAGCGACTTTGACGACAGCGGCAGTGAATCGCTCATCCGGTCGGGCACACTCGACCCCGGCATGCCCGCGGGGCCCGAGAGCACGGTTTTCATTGAAGACATGCGGCCGTACCTTCCATCCAAGCGCGATCTGGCGCGTGACTACATCATCTTTGGCGACGGTGCGAGGTCTGTGAACACAATGCTCGCGTTGCGACAAGTACGACGAGGCCGATCTCGCCAACATCTGGCGCTATGCGCGGCCCTGCTGCTCAAGTCCGATGTGCCGCTGCGCTTTGCGTCCATGTCGACGATGCTGGGCAGCGCAAAAAAATTCTCGTCATCGCCCGCGAGGCCGTGGCGGTTGCGAATCATAACGACGCGGGCAAGGGAGCCTCAGATCAGAGCCTTCTGCCCAAAAGGCACGCCTCGTGGTACACTCTCGGGCCGGGTCAAATGGGGCCTGCATCCACTGGCTCGTGACTTTGTCGACGACCTTTTCAATTACTTTGAACGACTAGCCGACGTGCAGATGCTTGCCATGCTGTCCTGCATCTTTGGCGAGACTTTTGAGGAAGACAGCGTAGCTTACGCAGAGTCTTACCTGTCGACATCAGACACACCACTGCCCATGAAGGCTCCGTCCTTCTCGCTCGACTATGTTCCATAAAACGCGGGTTCCTGAGCGCAATTTTAACCGCCTCCAATTTTCTTGCCTGGCATGAGCGGGCCCGATGGCAGCATGCCCCCAACATCAGGTGCTCTCGTCTACGACGGATCGATTGACCCAGACTCCGATTTTGAAGAGCTTGACGACCTCGATTTCGACGTGACCACGTGTGGTATCAGTACGCACAGAGAACGCCTCGTACTGAACGACTCATTCTTTGCGGCGAAACACCGCCAAAGTGGCTCGTTGGATAGCGCGCCTAACGTGTGGCAGTGGCAGTGGCAAATGGAAGCGGTTTTCTCTCGTCGTCCCCATTGTTCAACACCTCCGCGGGCCATGCCCTACGCCGAGGCAACAAGTGCCGTCAAATCAGCCCTTGCGGCCAGTATCCCACAGACGGTTGAACACTATGTTGTCATCCTCGCCCAATGACCGCAGCAGGCGGCAGCTCTATCCCTCTGCCGACCCCGCCGACCTTTGTCTCGGCGACAGTCCTATTATGACTCAGGCACCATCCTTCCAGCGGCAGTCCCCGCAAGCGCGCTACTCATACCTTGGTGCCAACCTCCATGCCGGCCAGTCACAGAGGCTGCCAAATCGACAACAGCAACAAACAAACCAGCTTGCCCTTCACACTGCATCGGCGCACCGCGACACTTCCCTACCCGACATCTGTCTCCCAACGGCTCCTCGGCGTGTCAGCATCAACATCGCCCCGGAACACATCCGCTCTCGGGAAGCTCTCATCGCCCTCCTCCTCGCCGCAAGAACAGGCTCCTGTTCGCAAGCGGCCGAGCCCCGCCGAGACCATCTTAGCAATCTGACGGCAGGCAACCTTACTTGGGCCAGCTTCTGCCTTGTTTGGTGGTGGTCGAGGCGGAAGCGGCGCCGGCAGTGGGGGGAATGGCAGTGCAGGGCCGTCCACCGAACCAGGGACTGCGGCCACGTCGGTCTCGGATGAGGGCCGCCGCCGCGAGCAAGCCATTGCTTCTGCAGCAGCCAACGCCGCGGCCGAGGGTGCCAGGCACAGGCGGAAGCGGTGGCGTCCAACCTGAGTCGCCGTCGACGTTCTCGTCCACACGCACAATGACCACCTGTTTGACGACGACGGGTGGATGGTGGGCGTCCCTGCTTGGTGGGAAGCGCCGCCGCCGCCTGTACGCCGAATACCGATATGCCTATTCGGAATTGCTGCAGGTGTGGTCGGAGCCGCTGCCACGCCTCGAGGTCCTCAAGTTCAACGTCTTGCGCGAGGACGCCATAAAGACGGCAGCTATCCGCAACGGTGAAGACTGCCAACGCCACTGGCTCGGACGATATACATGCCATGCTAACGCAGATGATGGTGACGGCCTTCACTCGGATTCGCTGGGCAACAACGTTGAGCACGATCGGCTCCTGGCCATGCGCAACTCGGGCCGCGGTCTCGATGCCATCGGAATCTGCGAGTACTGTGAAATGCAACTGGAGCCGCTTGAATACAATGCCCGGGCATCGCTCACAGTCCCTCCTGTCCGTGGGCAACAAGAATGGAGGTGCCGTCGGCATCTGTCGCGCCTGCCGCCGTGCGCGGTCACAATTGCGCTGCGTCTACTGTACCGAGCCGTGGACGGCATCTACATGCCGTGCTTTGGCTGCGGCTGCGCCAGCCATCCGCGTTGTATGCAAGCCTGGTTCGATGCCGGCGAGCGTCTGTGCCCGGCCGGCGACGAGTGCGAGTGTTCAGAGGAAGCGACGTTCTGGCCGTATCGAGAGCTGGACGGCCATGCAGGCCAACTGGCCCATGGGCAGTGGAGTCGGACATTCCCGCAACAGCGACAGCGGCAGCAACTGGCCTTCGTACGCCGGAGACACGCAGCAGCCGGCCGAGCCCAAAGCACCAGATTGCGAGGCCTCATTGCCAAGCACGGCGGGTCCGCCCACTACGCCTCGTCGTCGTCATCGGCCGTGCTCGTGTCGCCGTACGGACAGCACTACCATGCCGAAGACGAGGGCATTTTTAGCCCCGCGGTGGCAGTATCAGCAGTGCCAACAACCGTAACAGCAGGGCAGCAGCAACCGCTCCAGTGGCATGCGCAACATGTCGTCCTTGTCGGGCTACTACGACGACCCCGACGACCATTTTTATAGCAACACAGGGCAGGGCCAACCCGACAGTGTCACCGCAAACACCAGCAACGCGACGCCGCCCGCCACCACGGCGACCAACAACACGGGCGGTGGCGGCTTCTGGGGCAGCAGCCGGCGGTCCAAGCGGCGTCGTCGGGCCTTCGCCAGCAGCTGCAACAGCAGCAGATGGAGAACAAGCAGCAGAGCAGCGCCGCTGTTCCCAGAGACAGATCATGTATGCAGCACGACGCCCGCCAGTCACAAAAGGGGCGAGGCCAAGAGCAGGAATATCAACACCAAACCCAAACACAAGCCCGAAACGCAGTACCAGCAAGAACAGCGACGGTCCTCGCCACATACACCCGAGGCGTCGTCTCAGGACAGCAGCCTAGGCTCGTCCTCGGGTAAACTGGGTGGGGGCAGCCCAGCAGCATCTTCCGCCTCCACCAGCGGCAGCGGTGGTCACCTGTCCGCGGCGCGTATGAGTCTCTCCAGCCGACTGTTACGGGGAACTGCACTACGGTGCAGTCTGCAGGCGAATCAAACAGCAAAGACAACGGCAGCTCTCACACGTCGTAGTCATCAAGGGACATGCCATTGTTCATGTAGAGGGATAATACGGTTATCGTGGACATCTTGTCCCATCTTTTCTTGTTTTTTGTGTTAATCTGCGCGCCGATACGACAGGGCGCTCTTTGTCATCAATGTATGTATTATGATACCTTTATGTATTTTGAGCTTGTATTTTCTACTGTATCAATAAATTGTACAGCTTTTCCTTGATGAAAAAATCGAGTGTGAAAATGGTGAAGAGGTACTATTGCTTATTTCGGGCAACACTTTCGCTTCATTTCAGGCCTATTTCTTCCATATGAACAAACATGAGAAACAGTCCTTGTAGCACCAATCTCAGCCGTTAAAACGTCGGTGAAAGATTGAATCGTAAAACTCTCGAGAAAGCGCTGCAATGTCCAAGTATATCAGAAAACAAAATCAACTGCCTGGTATAAGAGTCGAGAGCGGTTCGTCGTGATGCTGTCGGGGTAAGGGGGG
>JADMNG010000088.1:0-29054 GCA_016097075.2 Sporothrix phasma | reverse complement strand
TTGTTTGGTTTGGTTGTGTGTGTTCTTGCTGTGCGCCACCAGGGTTCATCTGCGCCCGCCTCAATACATGGCATGCTTAAGAATCTTGCCATCAATGCTCGACTTGGGCCTGATTCTTGCTGACGGTCTCGGCCGCCGTTCTCTTTGCCTGACCTGTCCAGCGCTGGGAAAGACGAGACGGACCATGAGCTCAACTGATTTTGTTAAATAGTGGTGTGATAGAAAACGCGTTGAGGTACACAAATGTTTACAAAAGCCTTATCTATATGCCTGCCTCCTCGTGCCCCCCTCACGTGCTTTGTAGTTAGAGCCCTTTCGGGCTCGGTGTCGTGCCGCCCTCGATCGCGCCTGCAATGTATGCCGTAAAGCTCCGCTTCGTTGCCCGCGGCGAGCACGCGAGCAAGGGTGTCGAGGGAGGCGGTATCGCAGGCTGCTCGGACTGCTCCAGCTGCAGGGGTCGTTGGTAAACGAATGCGTGGTCAAAGTCAAACAGCATGACGCGACCCGCCTCCGCGTTCCACGCCTGGTTGCCATAGTGCATGTCGTCGTTGGAGAGGCCGGCCACTTGTAGTTCCGCAAAGGTGCGCTCCATCTCGGCGGCCGCGTGCGTGTCATCCGACAGCAGCGGCCCTGCGTAAAAAAGCAGCAGCAGGTGTGGCACGCGCGCGAGGCTCTGAAGGGCAGCGGGCGCGCGAGGTCGGCAATGCCCAGGAACACGGGGATCAGGCGGCCCTGGTAGGCGTCCAGGGCCGTGTAGACGGCGACCTCGTCCTCGAGGAGGTAGCGGTGCGGCGCCTGCACGCCTTTGGCGACAAACGTGTAGCCGTAGCCGGTCACGGTCAGCTTGAAGAGAGCGCCGTAGCGGCCAAAGAAGCCCCAGCGGTCCAGACACTGGCAGTCTTTGTCCATATTCTGGGCCAGCTGCGCCACGATGCGCTCGCGCACGCCGCCGGCCGTGAGCGGATGGCCGTCCCCGTGTGCCGTTGCCGCCTGCGGTGGCCGTGCTGCGCGGTGTAACGCCGCGTTGGGGCAGAGATCGTCCAGGGGCGCGCCGGTGCACAGTCCGCGCAGGCAGGCTTGTGTGCAGTAGGGTAGCGTGGGCGGTTCAACAACAAAGTGCGTGCGTCCTGTGGTGCCACTGCCTCTGCCGGCATTGTCATCTCTGCGAGGGCCCGGGTGCGCAGGCAAGAAAGCAGCCCTCGTCATTAACGGCAGCTCCTGCTCGTAGGGAAGGGACCACCGCGCGAGATCCCGCTCGCGCGCGTCAATCCACGACATAGGGCGCACCGTCGACTTGAGCGCAAGCATGCACAGGCTGGCGAGGTAGGCGAGCGCTGTTCGGGTTGGCTCGCACGCGCCCGCAGTGCTGTTCTCGATGTCGTCGAAGGTAAGGGCAGCTCCCGTGGGTGCACCTTGCCCGGAAGCAGGCACCTGGACCGGAAAGACGGTTGAGAAGTACAATAGCGTCTGGGGATCGTCTTCCAAGACCCGGAGAAACACCAGACCGTCATCCGACGCCACATAGCCGAATTCGACGCCGGCTGTAATCATATGGTGGTACGCGTGGCAGAGGGTGGCCGCAATGTACACGTCTTCCGATGTCAGCCGTGGATGCTCCACATCAGCACCCGTCACAGGCGCGACACGTCGTTGGGTCGCTGCCGCCGCCGCCGCCGAGGTGGGGGTTGTCGCGTCCGCCGCATTCGGATCGACGTTTCTGCTCTTCGCGGCCTGGATAAAAAAGTCCTCGCCCGGCGGCTTCGAGAGCACGGCGCTGAGCTTCTGGGCCGGCAGCTTGTGCTCGGCCTTGTACTCGCCAACAATGATGTGCGTTACACTTCCGCTGTCGTCGAAGCCGACGCACCAGCGGTCCGGCACCCCGACGGCTCTGACAGGCGATAGTCTCCACTCGAGTGGCGGGCCATGGCGCCTGGCTGCCCGGGCGACGGCGGCGGCGTCTCCTCGGCCGCTTCCTGGACGAGTCCGACTCCATACGCGATGTCTTGAAACGTGACTTTCAAAAAGACCCGCCCGTTGTCGATGCTTGGTTTGTCATTCTGCTTCTGCTGAATGTACTGTGTCACCACACGCGCAGCCGGCTTCTCGATCGCGGTGCGGATAAACAGCCGCAGGCCCTGCTCGTAGGATGGCCCCGGGCTCATGTCGCGGCCGACGCCGATCACGTCCGTCAGCGCCGGGAACACCTTCTCCTCGCCAAACGCGGCGACCAGCGCCGGAAAGGTCGAGGCATGGGCGCTCTCAAAGTCCCAAGGGCGCAGGCGCCGGGGATAGAACTTGGCCCTTGACGCGCGTCGCCGTGTGGGCTAAGAACGAGGATGCACTTGTGCCGCGGCCTGGCTCCGCCGCCCGCTCTTTGGCATCAACGGTGGTTTGATGTGGAATGTCTGAAACAGGACCTTCTCCGCCCAGCGAACATAGTCGAGAAAAGACGAGGGTGACTGACACGCCACGGCACGCTTTGTACGGGCCTTGGCACGCTCTGTCCTGGCATCAAGCTCGGCTATTTCGCGCCTCACCTGCTCTTGACGGGCCCCGGCACGCTCTGCCCTGGCATCAAGCTCGGCTCTTTCGCGCCTCGCCTGCTCTATCTGGCGTAGCAGGTCCTCGACGGTCGGCGGCGGCATGACTGGGGAGGATGGAGGACGATCTTCGGAGACAAGATGGCGGCGGCGGCAGGCACGTTGATGTTGAAAGCCGGAGCTGGATTGAGACGATGTGCTGTGAAGGTATCGAGATGCCGCAATCTGACAGCAGGCATCAGCCCTGGGAGGATAGTCGTAGTATCGGCGTCCGTGCTAGAAGGAAACCTGAACAATAAAGAGCACGCTAGTTAAAGAGCAAACCGTCTTCCGCATCGAAACGTCGTACTCGGGAGTGGAGAGAAAAAAAAGGAAGACAGTCGCAGACAAACCGAGTCGGGTTGTAAGACGAGCGATGGAAGGCGGACTGGCGGCGATGACAAACGAGCTGTTGCGAGGAAAGAGGATAATTGGGACGAGTTGTAGATAGCGGCGATATCGTTGTTGGTACCGATGCTAGTGTTACTATTGTCGGAAAACGGAGTAAATAAAGAGGGATCTTGTGTTGTCTGGCCCCTCACTGGTGACCCCGCTTTTTTGCCTCGCCCTGCCTGCTGGCTCGTACAATTTCTCGTCTCTTTCCCTAGTCCTGATGAGCTGTTGTTTACACAAAACAAACTATTGTCTCCCTCGCACGCTCTCCCAAGTCCTGATGAACTGTTTGTTTTACACAAAACAAACTATTGTCTCCCTCGCACGCTCTTCTAAATCGGTTCTTTTTTTCCTTTCTTGTTCTTTTCCTCTCCTCTCCGCCTAATTAACGCGCGCTATTTGGGCAAGGCCAACGCCACATTTCCCCATTCAGTGCGTCAAGGCAAGGAAGTACACTAACGCACTTCACAGCCGTGTTCCACAGTGCCTTGTGCTCTTTACGGTAGGTATTGACTTGGCCTTTACTCTAGCCACCAGCATCGACACTGTAATAAGATTGTCAAGTTCACGGACTGCTACCATCCTAATCTCTCCAAAAGACGGACGACTAAGCAATCGCAACGAAAAGGCCCCGCTCTCCAGTGTACGCAACTCACCGTTTATTGTTAACCTTTCCTTATCACAAACAACAAGCAACAGCCTACACTGCACGCTGACCGTCGTCAAAACCAAAATACCACCAAAGAAATGCCCTTGTGGCGCAGTGGTTCAGCGCTGGGTGTGTGACGGAGTGGAAGATCAATTGATTGTTGTTGTTAAGGAGAAAAGGGAGCCCCGCTCTAGTCCCTGTAACTATTTCCGATAGGCTTTTCCCAGTGTGCCTCCCGAGACGTAGCGGGTTGATTCCTGCCAGGCCTCTTAACTTGCGGGTTTTTCTTCTGGTCCAAAACCCGTATCTCCCGCTGTTGACAGTCGAACGTGGGTCGCCGCCCCTGTGGAGCGATCTAAGTCGGTTGGCGGCGGCCGTCTCCCTGAATCAGTTTATAAGACGGTCAGCACTGACCCCTCAAAGTGTCCGGCGTACAAGGACAAGGACCAGTTACGAATTTAAGGAAGACATAACACTGACGACGGGGCTTCGGAAGGATAGTTGGGGGGGCTATTAGCAACGACTTATTATGTATCTTCCTGATTTTCGCACGCAACACACTACACAAACACACACCACATAGATCTGTGACAGTTTCTACCCAGAGACTCTGTCTAGCTAGTCACCAATAGTCAGGATTGGCTGAGAAAGGCGGATAATAATAATAGGTTTTTTTTACAGTTGGCCAACCGGTAGGCCGCTCCGCAGCTTCTACCGCGGCACGCTCGCCATGCTGGACGGCCAAGGCCATACGGCGGCGCCACAAACACCTCACCAAGGCCGAAAGCAGCCTACTGACACAAGTACGCACAGGCCACATCAGCCTCAACGCCTACTTATTTAGACGCAACGCCGTCGAGTCTCCCCGATGTGTATGCGGTGCGAGGAAGAGACACCGACGCACGTGCTACTAGAATGCAACACAGACGTCCCGGTCCGGCCCACGGACTGGCCAGACACCAAGGAGGACCTTGATCTCCGACTACGAGACGGTCTAACGGCACGCCCAATACTCCGGTGGTTAATAAGGAGCGTCAGGCTCACCGAGTACAGACTGGCACGCGAACTGGAACGATCTCCCTCGCCATTAGCACGGTAAATACACACCGCACCTTGGCTTCATTCACTTCTCGCCACCACTACTATAACCGTCAAGCACCTTCTGCTTCTCCTTTATATTTTCTTTTCTTTTGCTGTAATATCTCCTTGCTTTCACACACCACCACATAGAACTTTGTACACCCAGATAAGCGGTAGTTTTTTCCCCAGAGGTTCTGCCGTAGCAGGCGCTGATGGTCAGGATTGGCCCAAATAGCGAATAGTAATAATAATAAAGTTGGCCAAAAAGGAAGTTCGCTCATGTAGCGACTGTCCTTGCACATGCTTTGTAAAGAAAAACCTATCAGGGGGCCAAGAGGTTTCTTCTTTCTTATTTTCTCAATGTTCACCATTTCAAGGCATCGCTGTCGGCAGTGGATTTTTTTCTTTTTTTCCCACAAATTTCCATTTATTATCGTATCCCTTATTTTCCCCCACCTTGGGTCAAATGACTTTTCGCCCGACGGGCCACACAGCCCACAACATAGCAACATTTTACAACATACAAACACGAGAAAACAGAGCCGGTAGCCTTTCACACATCTGAATTACAACGAAACATACAGATAGAGAAGAAAGAGAGCGAGAAAGAAGAAAGAGAACGAGAATGACGGGTTGCAGGATTTTCCTCAACCAATCCCCCTAGCCATGTGATGACCGTGCGCTCATCTAGCGCGCTATTGGGCAGAGCTTTGCCTGCCCCTCGTGGCCCTGGCCCGTCACAGTTGGCTTTACTTAACTGGTGTCTCTTTCCATTCAATCAGGAGGGCAGGCTGCCATGTCCCGATAACCGCCTACTTCTTTTGCAGCACCTTTGCAGAATATTAACCCAAAACGAATGAGTGGCGTTGCGAGTTGAGCCCCGGTGGTCCAACCCGACGACCAAAGGTCGGCCAGTATCGCGTAAGTAAACAAAGGGCGCTACAATGCAACTTGCGCAAGGCTCGGGTCGTCCCGACACCCTGTGATTCGCGCTTTTGCTGTGGCACCATTTTTTTGGTTGGCGCAAAGCCGCACTACGCGAACCAGGTCGGGGCACCATCAAGGCGCCTTGGGCTGTTGCAACATGCGTCAGCCTACCCCACACCCGTGCCCCATTCCTTCAGACACTTCTTCCTATCGCATCTGCGCTACTCATGGATAGCGTCCGTGGATCGCACCCGGTCTTGGGACCGGTCGTAGTCCCGCTACCACTGCTGCTGGCAGCTTCTTGCTGTACGGCTTCCGCTGGGATACGGTGGTATTGACACATGACGAAAATGCGCGTCGCCATGGCGAAACACTGGGTCAGGAGATGGGTGTAGTAGAAGAGTACTCGTATTTCGTAGAAACGTTGCAAAACTGGGGATATTTAGCTATGCGTAGTGCCCCGAGAAGTTGAAAAAGTAGGATGCTGGGAAACTGCCCCACCCATCCTCTTCTCGTACGCGGAACTAATCGATGGTGGGGTGATGTACTGGGTAGTGAGAATGGGGTAGTGTCGATCAATAGGCACTAATGCCCGTCTTCCCACTTTATTTCAGGCACTGGTCTCTTTACTCGTACATCGCCCCACCCTCAAACTAGAGACACAACTTCGATTAAGGGCGAACAACATCAAACGCTCGCAACGACGACAAAAGTACAGTATATCTCGACTTTACGGTTCATCGGGCAATAGCTCCCTCCGTCGCGAGACAGTGGCTTTCACTATCGACCATCGTGCGAATCCATCGACACAAGACCACCCGAACAACCTACCACCGGGTTTGGGGCCAACGTAAGTCTTATGTCTGAACGACACCCATAGCGACGTGTCTAACCAGAATAGACCACGATGTGTGTAAAACAATGGAATAACTATTCATGTGGTCACTTTGTTTTCCAGGGGTGGAAGGACTGCCCTGAAAAGGGCCACGACCAATGTCCAAACATATCCTTGAAATCGATACGCGTACACAAAAACTGTGACGAGTGCTCATCTCCTTAGCCCGGCCCTAGTGATCCATGAGGCTTCCAGGTCGTTCCGTGGTGCGAACTCGTACAGTACAAGTACGGGTCGTGAAACTGAAGTCTCTCTTGCAGCCTTCCATCGCATTTCAGCTAGAAAAGGGCTTTGAAGCGAGAATGGAGCGTCTAGTGGGTCGGGGCTAGTAGGTCGGGGCTACAAAGACGGGATGACTTGGGCGGCCAGCGATCAGCATTTGTTTCATGTATTGTTCCCGGCCATAAATAGACAGCTGTCAAACATCCTTCTATACCATACTCAACCGAACAAACGGTGACCACGTACGGGAGGCACTGTAAATCAACGGAACTACATTTATAACGTCATGTACTCAGACTTTGTGGGTCGACTGTCGACCGTTCAGGGAGTTCGTTTTCCAAAGCAAAGGAGACGACATCGTCTAGGTTAGTTGCTCTTCGGCTGACATCACAATCTATATCAGCTCTCCCTCGAAAATATCATACCATCCTAGGTTCTGTTTAGGGAGCCCACCTTTAGGCCACCAAACCTTGACAGATGGATCTCACAGGCTATCCTGTGACGTTGGGCAGCAAGGGCAAAGACAAAGGGCGCAAAGGGAAGCGCGGAGGGAGCAGTTGGAAGAAATAGCTCGCGTAATATAAGAGCATAAGCCGATTGACAGTATTCTAGTTCTTTTTATTTAGCGAAACATCCCCATCCACGCAGCCATTTGTGAGATGTGATTCCACCGAGGACAGCCAAGCTCATGTCGAATTCGCCCCCCATATCCAACATGCAATAGTTAACCATACGCAGCGTCGTCTCCATGGACGGCTCGCGCTTGATAACTGCGCTAATAGGTGTTGAGGCGCCGTCAGGATCACCGAGACTACCGAGAATACCGAGAACATCGGGCACGTTCTGGACAACTCGGCCGGTGTCGGCCCGGAAGCCGCGCTCTTCGCTGGTCGTGGTCCCGATAATCCCAGTGGCCTTGTCCTTTGCCTTGATCCACCATACCCACGTGACGTACCGCCGCTGGCACCCGTGTTCGAGCCATGGCCAGATATCCGGCTCGATGTATTCCTTGCGGACATAGCCAAACGGACGCCAAGCCAGCTGGCTCGATTCGTCTTGGAGGTTAAAATTTAACCGGTGCCACAACAAGTCCGCCCGTGCGACCAGCTGCGACGCATCTTTGCCGTCATGGCCGTCCTGGTCGTCCTTGTTGTATGGGCGCGGCGGCGGTGCGTGTGAAAAGGCATGCTGGACGCCGGTCCAGGCAAATGCGGTAATACACGGCCTGGCCGACGACCCGCGCCCGTACTTCTCCTCCAGCGTCTCCAAGTACCGAGCCACCATCTCGAGAATGCCTTGGTTACCAAGCAGGCAGAGCCCGAGCCACCACAAAGCAACGCGTGGCCGGCGCATGGCAAAGACCTGCACGAGTTTCACAAAGTTACCCGACGCCAGAGTCGGCCGCAGGGCATCCAGGGCGCCGGCCAGCCAGGGACTGACCAGGTTGGCGTCCGTGTCGGGCTGCCAAAAGACGCTCCAGGCGATAGACCACATTGGCCTCCAGCTTATACTGAGCGTCATAAAGTAGCGCAAGTCGGCGACAAAACAGTTGATGCGCGTCGCCACCCCGCCTTTGTCGCTGCAGGGCGTGCATCTCCGCAGCTGCGGCAAGGGAAACTGGGGCTCCAAGTCGTACAGGCGGTATAACGGGAGCGCGAGCGCGGCCATGAACGCCGCCGTAATGGGCGAGACCGATACCACGTCGCCCGGCTCGTCTGCCGCATTCAAGCAATAAAGGGCGCAAAATTCGGCAAGCAGGACCGAAGCGGTGGTCGACGTCGGCGGCGCGATCACTGGGGTCTCGAGAACGCTGTCGTTGGCGACCACCGCAAAGACAGCATCGCCCGTACAATGCGATGCCCACGGCGGCACCCTCGGAAAACCGTGTACCCGCCAGCCAAGCTGCGGCGACAGCAGCGCACAGAGCCACCGCACAAGCTGCGGCGAGACGCCGTCGCCCGTCAAGTTCAGCACCAGCCGGCCCTGCCGGCGTAGGCGCGCCGCATCTTTGGCGCTCTGCGGCTGCAGGGCCTCTGGTGTGTACACAACCGTCCGGCGCTGAGTTTCCAGCAAACGCACGGACAAAATGTACGCCCATCCCAGCGTCAGGATCAGATGGCCGCGCGATCGCAGCGCCGGCACATCGTCCGGCGCGGGCGCCGCCGTGGTGCGGCACGTGATCGCATCCCTGCACCACAGGACAAGTTCCTCGCGAAGGCCAGCAACCCTCTGCATGTCCAACGAGCCACTGTTCATATCATCGGTTCCGGGATCAGACACGTGCCATATCGGCCGTCCAGCCAGGAGAGGCCCCGACGGTATCCGGCTGGGCAGGGCGGGCACATTCTGCAGTAGAATGTACGGGTTGTTGAGATGGCGGGGGAACGAGCACGCCGGCAGCGCCTCGGCCTCGCAAACAAAGTGTTGCCAGGTCGCGCGCGCGTCGTGGAAAACGCGGTCAATCGCCGCAGCCGTGGGATCAAGGGGTCGTCGTCGTCCCGATCAGCTCCGAAGGCAGCGGAGATGGGTCTGAGCCGCCGGAGCCGCCGCCGATGCCGTGGCAGTGCGCATAGTCGGAGTCCTCCTCGGTCGTCTCGGGCGGCGCATCGCTCGACGTGTCGTCGCTGGCCTTGAGCACAAACTCCCCGTGCGCGCCCAGTGCGCAACCTGGCAGCCGCCCATTTCGTGGTGTGTGGTATCGTTGCCAGCGTTCGTCGCTGGACAGGACTGTGGTTATTCCCAGACACGTGGGTATTGTCGGGGCGGTGGCAGGCGGTGTGAGGTTGCACCGAACGAATTCACAACGTGTGTTGACTCGCGCGTCGCGTTATGGGCAGTCAACAATATTAGTCATCTGGCTCAGTCACCGATGGCCGGTAATTTGCCAGCCTCCATTTTGTATTGCTGCCTAGGCGGCTCTTGTATTGTCACTTCTTAGCCAATGAAAGCCGATATCTGGCCACCATCTCAGCGGCTGGACTGTGCGACAGACAACAACATTCTCTACGAAGGTCAACAAGACGTCCCATGGAGGGCGATTCCGAGGCATGTGGTACGTTCACAACTCGAACGCACGACGTCGCGCACGGTTGCTCTTCATCCAGGCCTTGTACGCGTCTCAGAGGAGAGTCCGTTGTGATGCAGTTGTCTCACAGTGTGATCTCTCAGGCATATGGTTGCTATTAAGAAGCTTATGGCCTCCATCTGTAGAGGTCTTTTTCACTCAGTCATCTCACAATCCTTCTTGCCACTCAGTACGCAACTCTTACGACACCCGTCCGCTTCATCTACTTTTTTTCACAATGGCCGCGGTTCTCTGTCCCTACTCGCACAGCCACTTCCAGAGTCTGCCGACTCTTGACGATGCTCGCGCCACTATCGCTACGGCCCGTGCCACCTACCTTCAGACGAACGGTGAGGATCTTATTGAAGGCCACTTCTTGAGTATTTTTGTCACAGCCGGATGGATCAGAGATTTGGGCTGTCCATGCTTCATCGCCATTTTGATATCGACCACAGGCAGAAGCTGGTTGAATATGGTGGCACCTCGACTCCTTGGGAGGGAGAAATCCCCGGAACGAAGGAGCCGCAGCCTTCCATTCGGGCTTTGACAGAGACAAGCAGCTGAAGCCGACTGAGTTTCACTACTCAGAAAAGAAAGACAGCCCTCTTACCGAGAAGGATCTCCGGTTCGCCTCCGTGTTCTTCGACGAACTCGAGAGGCTCGACCTGACTGAGAGCCTTGAGCTCTCTCTTTACCCAGGAGATGACTTTGAAGGGTCGTGCGAGATTACGCAAGGCAAGGCAAACATCAATCTCAAGCCGGCTGATGTACGTGGCGACCGCTCTTTGCTTCTTACCTTGATTGGCTTGATGTCTGACTTATGCTATCCATAGTACCCGGAGGACTTGCAACACATTGATACCATCTGGTACTTCTCTGCGCCTCTCCGTCAGCGTGGATGCCGTTGCACTTGCAACGCGAAAGCCGATAACCACCCTCATGGCGCCCATATCTACACAGTGCCTGACTAGAGAGCTAGATCGCTCTCGATTGTCCCTGAGGAGGAGAAGGTAGTCTGAGGACTTTGGCCCTTTATCGCACGGCCTATGGTTATGAAAGGATGAATTTGTATGGATAGGCCTTGAATAAAACAATCCCCGTTGACCTGATGCCGTATTCCCAAGTAATGCGAAAAACACTACTCCGTACCGTACTATACAACTAAACCCAGGGCCAGGCTCTGAATACTATCAGTCACACGGTGTAGTCTTAATCATTTGTACGGTTGTGCCTTTATGACACAGGCTTGAATTTATCTTGGATAAACCCGTAAGACTGCCGTGGACCACACGTGACCTCATCAATGATGGGCGTTGGAATTTTTAGCTCAGGCCGCCTGCGTGAAAGAATACAGAGCACTATTCCGCCCACTCGAGCACAGCCCCTTACATAAGAAATAAAGAAAGTGCATGTAGGGGCAGGGCTGCTCCCTTCCTTAACCAAAACTTTCTAATACAACGGTAGGAAACAAATCTCGATTTTTATAGCCTTACGCCCTCTCAGCAACCCTTCCAGCTGCCTCGACCCCTACCATTGCTTCCATACGATGACTTCAATAGAGAGGCGAAGGTTAGCAGCGGACAATATCCCTTTTGCCATTTCCGAGCTCGGACTCAGCGGGGAATCGCCATCTTTGGGGGCCGAGTACCGTGGAGGCCAGTGTCATGTCTTCGAGCTTCGCTTCAAGGACAGGGAAAGCTTGGCCATTCGCGTGCCACTGTACATGCCCGGTTGCCAAGACGAAAAGATTTACGCGCTTGAACAAGAACTGCAGATCCTCCAGACGCTCGAGGCCAAACGCTTCCCTGGGCTCCAAAATGCCACGGGCACAGCCTTACCTTTGATAACCCAATCAAGCACCCATTTATTGTGTTGACTTGGGTCGCGGGTTCGCAGCTTCGATGGACGACAACTTTCCACCACGGCCGATACGGGACAGGTTGCTCTCCGAGATGGCTTCTATCCAACTATCCTTAGTCCAATGTACACTCGAATCTGGTACGTAAGGAGCGCTCACCTCACGAAAAGGCTTGAAGCTAATCATTAATCACGGTAGGCGTTTCTGCGGCTGCGTTTTTCGAAAGGCTTATGAGAAATAGGGTCAAGCTCGTTCGGGAGGGGAAGTTCACTGGCCTCTCCGAGAAGGACTGTATTGATCAACAGTGTTTACTTGGTGAAGTGCTCGGACAAGACGGCCTCTTGGACACGGCCTTTGCAATTGAACACGGCGACTTCAAGCCGGACAATCTTATTGTTGATGCCGAGTGCAACATCAAAAGGTAAGTTCGCTACAAAGTCGAGTTTGATGTCTGCGTCTTTTCCGTCTAATTACCTCTTCGTGTCACATAACAGTGTCATCGACTGGGCCTTCGCGGCACCGGTCCCTATTGCGCGCGCCGCGGGGCTCCCCGCTTCCTATGGCCGTCCTCGGGCCCTGACTTCGCTCCGAGCCACGTGGCCCAGAGGGACAGGCAGGTCTACGTTGCGTCCTTTCGCACCCAGACGTCCCGGAGGCGGCCTACATGCGGCGTTGGCAAGACGACCAAGACGTGGAATTCCGCAGCCTATATCTAGAGTCTCTCCTGAGCAAAGGCATGCACATAAGGTTGGCGCAGCTGGGGTGGAGGCTTTCTTCTCGAAACCGAATTGTCAGTGACGAGGAGGGGAAGGAGGATTAGCAAACTATGGAGAAGGGATGTCTTCTTTCAGAAGCACGAGTAAAGTCCACTCCCTACACTCTCATTGCTGGCCGGTGGGTGAGATTCCATAGCGCCTCTACCGCTGTGATCTCGGGGTCAGTATCGAATCGCCATGCTGTACGACGACTGGAGCAGACCGAATCTGTATGGCCGGATAAGATTGTGCGCCGACCCGGGTAGTGAGGGCGGGCGCGGATGCACCCTGCCGGCAAGCTGCGGGTCTATGATCTGGCGTGACGTCTTACCTTCAAAGGATGCAAAGTAGGCGGTGGCCGAAGTGAAAACGGATTGATCGCGATAATCTGAGCATCTAGACCTTCCACAGAGGGAGGTTGACACTCGAGCTTCTCATCAAGGAGACTCCGAAAGGGTACAACTACTGCAGAGCAATGCAAGCTAACAGTAGCTCTATCACGATGGGACCAAATCATGCGTCAGAAGTCCACCTCGGCGCATCCCATCCCTGAAAGAGGAAGATATCTACACTCACCAACAGACGGGTGGATGACAAGTTGCCTTCCTCAGAAGTCCGCAGGCAGCCACCGTGGGCTGATCATGGGCAACACCACGACATAACAACACTAGGGTGGACACAAGACGGATTCAGTCGGAGATCGCAAGAGACGCACATTCATACGACGTACACTTCCACAGCGATACCGGCGCCCTTCAAACTATTGGAGGAGTTTTCCCAGAAGCTGATTCTATGATCAGTCGAAATTTCTTCTCCCTTACCGACCAACACTTCACCAACCAAACATATATTCTGTGCTGTGTCATCTTTTCTTTTTTTTCTTTTTACTTCTTTCTTCTCTTTTTCTTTTGATGCATCTTCATCACTGTGATGATTTCCTGTCCCTCTTCGTCCTCGTTTTATCCTTGTTCCAGCCCCCTTTCCTTGCTTACGAAGCATGTTGGTCCCATACGTCACGTGATGATCCACTTGATCCCACAAACTACCAGCGGTTGGGTGGGATCATGTTCACCTTCCCGCATCTCTGTCCTGTCCCCCCATCGCTACAGCAAAGGCGCGATGCATCTACAACTATCTCGAACATTCATGCTTGCAAAAAGCAGATTATCCCGCCACGGCCATCGCTTTTCGTACCATTTTCGATGCCAGAGCTCTACAGCGAATATGCATCGCTGTGAAATTGATGCCGAGCCGCTTCACCGCTATCGGCCTGGAGGATACCACCCCCTTCAGCTGGGTGATGTTTTACACGGCGGTCGGTATCAAATTGTTCATAAACTTGGCTGGGGAGGCTTCTCTACCACATGGGCTGCCAGGGACATTAGGTACGGCAAGCCCCAGACGTCGCAAAACGCAGACAAAATCCCCTTTTTTCGCCTTGCCTTGGCGGTCGTTCTGACAGCGATGAAGGGAAAAGCAAAATGTCGCCATAAAGGTGTCCGTGGCAGATGCCTCCCCACAGCGAGAGCTTCGCATCTTGCAGGCACTGTCTGCCGCGAATCATGACACCGGCCAGCGCCATGTCCTGCGCATCTTGGATCACTTCATTTTGAATGGCCCAACGGCCGACACAGCTGCCTCGTGCTGGAGCTGCTGGGCCCGAGCATTGCCGACCTTGTCGAATGCTGCTGTGTGGACAATCGCTTTCCAGCCCGTTTGCGAAACAGGCCATCCGCCAGTTCCTACAGGGCTTGACTTTCTTTCCCGCTCCCATATTGGCCACGGCGGTAAGATACGTTTCTTGCTTTTGCTGTTGCTGGCGCGATATGGAATCTTCTCAAGACTGACTCGTTGTCCACACCAGATCTCCATTCCAGGAACCTGGCCGTCCACGTACCGGGCGTAGAGTCGATGAACGAGGATGCCTTGCTTCACGTCCTTCGTCCGCCGGAGACGGCGTCCGTCCGTCGGCTCGACGGCAAGCCGCTGGACAGCCATGCGCCGCCCTATCTCGTCCGCCCGGCGTCGTTCCGCACCGAGGATCTTCTGCGGGCGTCGCCTGCCGTCAAGATCATCGACTTTGGCGAAGCCTTCTTCACGGACGAGGCGCCCAAGACGCTGCACACACCGCTTTCGGTCCGTGCACCCGAAGTGCTCTTTGGTGATGCCCTGGACAAGAGAGTCGACCTGTGGAGCGCGGGCTGTTTGGTAGGTGCCCATCGCGTATCGTATATCGTATATTGTCTATCACGATACAGCCATGTCCACTAACAGCACAGATCTTTGAACTCGTTACGGGTCAGCCGCCGTTTGACGTCGTCATGATGGCACCAGCGCTTCTTGCCATGCAGATGACGGAATTTGCGACCGACGCACTGCCAGGGCGATGGGGAGAGCTCTGGGAGCGGATGCAGAAAGAAGTTGCCGCGTCTCCTTTTGCCGCGTCCGATGATGGTGAAAAAGGTCCGACATTGCAGGCGTGGCTCGAGGAGGTCTACTTCGAGGCGCACAGGACGGCCGAGTTTACAAAGGAGGACCTGCAGCAGGTCGGTGGGCTGATCGGCCAGTTGCTCAAGTTCCAGCCGGGCAGCCGGGCCACGGCGAGGGACGTGCTCAATAGTTCTTGGTTCACGATCTGAATACGAGTGTAACAATACGTGAGGCAATAAGTGAGACAAGCATATATTGGCTGGGCTCGTATGTATTTTGAGAATGTTGAACAGGAACATCTGACATACGAATATAATAATATCTTCAAATGCCATGTATGTTAAGTGTTGTTTCTTAGGCTAAATTAAATATTGAGAGAAACGGCCTAGAAGAATACAGCTGATTCTTCACAAGTCGCGAGACTGCCGTCTTTGCTATGTGTCTGTGGAAAGTATAAGGACTAAACGTATGGAATCGGCAGTAGGCAGTTAGTTGAGGAGCCTACCTATCCTCCTCGCCTCCTCGTTTTTATCTATATCAATGCTATTTTCTCTGTAAAGGTCCTGGGATGATAGGGGATGTTTGGTTGCTCAATAGCGACAATATCACGGTCAATGAGGTAGAACAGAATAATGGTGTTTGTTGGAACAAAATCTAATCCTTCGCCTCCCTTCTCATTCTGGCGGAAGGCCAGGAATCTCTCTCTATTTATATCTGAAGAAACCCAGCTGACTGCCTGCGGCCATAAGATGGCAAACGTCCACTCCATCACTCAACAGCCCCTGTTACTGAGAAATGATGTGGTGGCAGACGATGCCGACGACAGATGCGGTGGTAAACGATGCTGGCGGCAGAGACGGCAATGATGCTGGCGAGGATGATGCTGGCAAACGGAGAGAGTGGGAGGGGTGACGTGTTAGACAAGGGTCATTGCCACTAGCCGCGGGAGGTGTGGATCCCTGTGAAGCCCGCGTGCCATGACAGAGGGGATGAGTTGCTTGAGACTTCATATGTATGCCAGTCGTGACATGAGTGGCGTTGCGAGTCGAACCCCGGTGGTCCAACCCACCGACCAAAGGTCGGCCAGTATCTCGTGAGTAAACAAAGGACGCTACAATGCAACTTGTGCAAGGGTCGGGTCGTCCCGACACCCTGTGGATTCGGGCTTTTGCTGTGGCACCACTTTATTGGTTGGTCCAAAGCCCCACTGCGCGAACCAGGTCGGGCACCGTCGAGGCGCCTTGGGCTGTTGGACAGGGGCGTCAGCCAACCCCACACCTGTAGCCCATTCCTTCAGACACTTCTCCCTATCGCGTCTGCGCTACTCATAGATAGCGTCCGTGTTCTCATGGTCAACCTTGAAGACGTGCTCTGGCAAATGATTGGCTCACGTTTTGGATAGTGAGGGCGGGCGCAGCTGGACCCTGCGGCGCACAGCAAAGAACACACACACCAAACCAAACCAAGAAACCGAGGTCACAAGACGCGTCCCCGATGTCGAGAAGGCATCAGGAAAAACGTCCCTACAACCACAACAACACAAGAACGAAAGAAAGATGTGGAGGGAGGTCGTGATCGGTCTCGTAGGTATCGGTCGGTGGCAGTAACGAGAGTATCGGAGTGTTTAAGGCTGGCGTCCGCCTGCCCAGGCGGATGCCCGGGCAGGCAAAACCTCTACAAGTGTTAGCTTTCGCTCTCTCTCTTTGTCGCACGTACCAACTGCTGGGAAATCTCCTTTGATCAAAAGGAGACGCGTTCTTGTTTGGTGATAACGACGATGATAATTCTGATAGCTAAGAACTAAGAGAAAACGATGATGCTCCAAAAAGAGATCCCAAGAACGATGATACAAAAAAGGATGATGATGATGATGATCAACTCCAGAGTGCTTGTCCTCCAATAGGGGTTCCTCAGGAACTACGTATCTCCGACGGGGTATTGCGTGTGGGTCGGGACACCGTTCCTTTCTGCCTGGAAAAGGAGGCACAAAACAAACTAGACAAAAGACACAAAAGAAAACCCGAGGGAGGGTCTGGCCCAAAGGCAGCCAGCCACCCGCCCTCAGTATCTTCTGACGGGAAGCCTGTGTGTTGATCTTCCTTTCTTTCCTCCTTTTGTTCGGTATCTAGATGTTTCGTTAGAGTTGAGCTTTATTGCCTCGAGACTAGCTGTGCTTCTATCGGCTATCCCATTACACCCTGAAAGTCAGTGCCCTACCTCCGAAGACTCAGAATCTCAGGCATGTTGCAGGGGGAAGGATATGTCAGTCGTGACATTGAATATATGTCAATCGTGACAAAGAGGCGTCATGGATTGATGAGAAATTCTGTTATATTATTGTACGGCACTCAATCCGCCTTAACTTTCGGCCGTTCGACAACGCTCTGTTCACCACCGTTCCAAGTATTCACATGTCTCGCACTTCCCTTTCAAGTCTACTATGCGGATATCCAGGTTGCGGCAGGTCTCCGAGCACTCATCCCTGTGCCCAAACTCAATGTGGCCACATGTTTCGTATTTATACGAGACCTGGGTGCACATGCTTGCACGGATCTATGCTTTGTTTAGCAAGTTGCCTTCTTCTGTCTATGAACTGAAAGGCTCACGCTAGCTTACATTGAAGTCTTCGGTGACCTCGAAGTTGCGAGCAGGTTTGTTCCGATCCGGATGCAGGTGAAATACAACGATAGAGGTTAGGCAACTTTGAGGAAGAGAAAAATAGACGAGAAGGGTACAATAAAGCTGTACGTATGCTGATATTTGCAGAAAAGCTGAATGAAGGTGAAGCTGTTGCGGTGCAGATTGCATTTGAGGGTGATCTTGGTAAGTGCGCTTCGGGCTATGAGGGCTCCTCCTTCCATAAAAATAGTCTGACCTATGGAAGCTTGCAGACAATCATGGAAGTTTCTGTCATTTGTAAGCTGGCATCTCTCCTACCAAAAATAGAAAAAGACTTGACGCCACGACATCGAAGTGCTTTAATCCATTACGAGTAATCGCATAAAGAATCAAGGATTCCACCAGTATGCTTGTTTTTGTCAAAGTAAACAGCTGAGATCTTGAAGCCGATAGGGTGACAGGGGGAATGACGTACTGCATGTGAGAAGTCGCCCAGGTCACGCAACAAATTATGTGCCACCCTCACGTCACCCACACATCCGGGGTCTTACTCCGTACCAAAGCTCGTGTTGAATAAATGAATGAATGAATGAAGCTTTAGTCCACCCGGAGGCACAAAGCCTAAAGGGCTCTTCTGTACGATGCTAACATAATTCCTTGCTTATCAAGTACACCACCCTCCCGTTCGACCACAGTCTTTTTTCCCTTCTCGTTTGCTAACTTCCCCTTTAACCCTCTTCTTATCCAATTTATTTAATGGGATATCGCCTTCTTGAAGATTCTCCTACAAGTGTTCAGGGTCCTATACGCGGTGCCTGAAGCCAGGTTGACTGCCGGTGGGGTTGTTGGCGACGTTGTTGAGGGCTCGACGGTTCGTCGTGTATTGTCCTTTAACTTGCCCCTGGTACGTAGTCCAGACTCCCCGTTTCCAGGGCGAATTTTATTGTTGCCCGTACTGCCTTCATGTCCGATTTCCAGTCATATTGATGAGTCCCCTCCTTTCCTCCGAGGAAGAAGAAGAGGCTGTCCACTTTCGATTCTCTTTGCTCCAGGAGTTTTTGTCTTTGGACGCGGAAGTGTATGATGGTCTCTTTTGCTTGCCCGCACGTGCAGGTTTCCGTTTCTGCTGCTCCGATCTGGTGCAGGTAGCCGTTGACCCGTGCCATGCCCGTCCTCAGCTATGCCAGGACCCGTGCTTCGCTTATTTTAGGCTATCATACAGGGTGCGGATGTGTCTACCAGGCAAGGCCGTGTCGATCTTTCTCGAGTACTCCCCCACCCTCTTTGGTATCTCCCGTAGTGCATGTTGCCCGAAATGATGCTATTTCTGACCGTCGTTCTGGCCTGGTCATAGGGGCGTCCAGGGTGGCGTTTTGTTCGGTGACAGACCGAGCCTCGCCTTGGCTCGTTTTATCAGGTCGATATTGGCTCCGGCTGGTGGATCTATTGGGTGTTGTGTTGTCCCGAGTGTTGACCGGGGTGGTCTATTGTTGACAAGACCGTCCGGTTGTTCGTCCATACTGTCACCGTACGGCTCACGGTCATGTCTGGGACGCTCTTTAAGCCCCTGTAAACAGCCTCCTACTCAGTATAAAACCGGCTGAGCTCCGTTCTTGGTTCCAATGTGGCTGAGAAGGTCGTCATCGTCTTAAGGCGGCGGCTTTGGTCAACTTGAGCAATACTAGTGCACGTGAGATAGTACGTGATTAACAAGGATGGCTAACGAGATGTGAATGACATGTCACAGGGAATTACCATACGTGTGCCTAGAATACGGTATACTTTGCACTGTTTTACCTATATAAGTACTGCCCCTCCAGCATGCAATGGCTCTCGACTCGACAATTCTTTCCTCCATCCTGAACATTGTCCTATTTAAAATACTGTCGGATCAAAGGATATACACACCAGATTACATCAGCAAGAGCCTTCCAAAGAGAAGAGGCCTTTTGCACAGTAATCGCCGTGTATCCCTTTTGGATCAACCTTTTATCACACTCAACACACGCAAACGTTTGCCAGTCAAATCAACAAGTGCCAACAATCTTCCGAAATACCAACTCATCCCTACCTTTTGGCCGAGAATAATCCCAAAACTCAAACAAATAGCAGGACAGTATTCAGCGGATACAATTGCCTAACTGCCATGGAGCCGTTCCTTACACACGCCGTTATAGGCCCCTTTCACGTCGAAGGTCACCAAACTAAAGACCCTCCTCGTACGCCATGCGTTGTATATGTGCTCTTGTAACAGGATGAGCGCCTGCTCCGCTGACCGGCCTCGTCTTGCGCCAAAGTGGTTTGTCGGCAGCAGCCCGTACGTCTCCACCATATACGAGATTCTCTCCGCAACTACCTCTTCCAAGATCTTCCCGAGGGTTGACAACATCGAAATCGGTCGCTACGCCTTTGCTACACTGTAGTCGTCCTTGTCTGGCTTCCTGAGTGGAATAATCTTGGCCGTCCGCCACTGGCTCGGAAAAGTCCCTTGCGTAAGGACGTCTGGAAGAGCAAGAGTACTTTTTCACGTACGACTGGCCACACCTGTGCCCAGACTACAGCCGGCAGACCGTCGTGGCCCGGTGCCTTCCACATCTTTGCTATAAGGACTTTTTCCTCCACCTCTTGCATCGTGAGATCGGGCACTGGCACCGGCGGCCTCTGCGATCTCTCTCCTTCTTCGTTCATGTGCTCCGGGAGTAGTGGGAGAAACGTGCTCGGGAGTACGTCTGTTTGCTCGTTCGTGTCTTTTGTGGTCTGTCCGTTTGTTTTCTGAAGTGGTGGTATCTTGTCTCCGTCGGAGCTGCTGCCCTCTTTTAGGTATTTCGCCGCCTGCCGGATATTTGTGTTGTCTTCAAGGAAATCCCTCCAGTGGGTTATCTTTTGCCTCCTGATCGCATCATGGTACTCTTTGGATGCTCGTCGTGCTTGTTGTTGAGGCTTGGTTGTCTGTTTCCTGGTCGCCGCCGTCTCCGTGCCTGATTTCTCCAGTGGGTGTACATTTTCCTTAGTTGGGTAAGGTGTAAAGGTCCTGGGGATGATAGGGGATGATTGGTTGCTCAATAGCGACAAGATCACGGTCAATAAGATAGAACGGAATAATGGTGTTGGTTGGAACAAAATCTAATCTTTGGCCTTCCTTCTCATCCTGGGGATGGCCAGGAATCTCACTCAGTTATATCTGAAGAAGCCCAGCTGACTGCCTGCAGCCATAAGATGGCAAACGTCCAGTCCATCACTCAACAGCCCCTGTTACTGAGAAATGATGTGGGTGGCAGACGATGCCGACGACAGATGCCGGTGGTAAACGATGCTGGCAAACGGAGAGAGTGGGGAGGGGTGACGTGTGTAATAGACAAGGGTCATTGCCACTAGCCGCGGGAGGTATGGATCCCTTTAAAGCCCACGTGCCACGACACAACGGTCATTGCCACTAGCCGCGGGAGGTGTGGATCCCTTTAAAGCCCACGTGTGTAATAGACAAGGGTCATTGCCACTAGCCGCGGAGGTGTGGATCCCTGTAAAGCCCGCGTGCCATGACAATTTATCCCCCCTCAATACGCGATGTCCTCAGCGCGTAACAACATAGTGAGAAGACGTAGAGCAAGCCCAGTGGGAAAATCTCTCGTCTTAACATTAACATTACTTCGCTGCCATCTGCGCAGCAGGTCACCACCAAAACAGAGAGGTGGAGACACCCACGCGCGCCGCAGATTCCGACCCCCAGGTCGAACGCTAGCGCCACCAAAAACTGGACCCCCAGATCGAGTCGCGCGCGCGCGCGCCGCTAGCGCCTCATCGTTAGCGCCTCTTCGTCCCGTCCCTCTCTCTTTCGAGCTCCGCCGGAGCTCAAAAGACAGCCCTGCTCTAGCTCGCGCGCCGCCCCCCCCCCTTGCTAGCCAGGAACGGTGTGCAATGGCCAAAATGCTGGCTGGCACCAGAGCTAGTCCCGCAGCAGTACTGTGCGAAGTCAGCAAAAATATAGCATGCCGACTAAACTGAGGATACAGGGGTAGGACTGCGTGCAAAGGCAAAACGCTTGGCTGGCAGCAGCTAGTCCCGCAGCAGTTCTGTGCGAAGTCAGCAAAAATACAGGATGCTGACTAAACTGAGGATACAGGGGCAGGACTGCGTGCAAAGGCAAAATGCTTTGCTGGCACCAATAGTCCCGCTGCAGTTTGTGCGAAGTCAGCAAAAATACAGCATGCCGACTAAAAAGAGGCTGCAGGGGCAGGACTGTGTGCAAAGGCATGACGGTGTGCAATGGCAAAATGCTTGCTGGCACCAGCGAGTTCCGCAGCAGTTCTGTGTGAAGTCAGCAAAAGTGCAGGACTGTGTGCAAAGGCAAAACGCTTTGCTGGCACCAATAGTCCCGCAGCAGTTTTGTGCGAAGTAAGCAAAAATACAGCGTGCTGACTAAAAAGAGGATACAGGGGCAGGACCGTGTGCAATGGCATGACGGTGTGCAATGGCAAAATGCTTGCTGGCACCAGCTAGTCCCGCAGCAGTTCTGTGCGAAGTCAGCAAAAGTACAGGATGCTGACTAAAAAGAGGATGCAGGGGCAGGACGGTCGCGCAAGGCAGTTGCTGGCACCAGCTAGTCCCGCAGCACTTCTGTGCGAAGTCAGCAAAATACAGGATGCTGACTAAGATGAAGCTGTAGGGGCAGGACGGTGCGCAAGGCAGTTGCTGGCACCACTAGTCCCGCAGCAGTTCTATGCGAAGTCAGCAAAAATACAGCATGCTGACTAAACTGAGGATACAGGGGCAGGACGGCGCGCAAGGCAGTTGCTGGCACGACTAGTCCCGCAGCAGTTGAAAGTCAGCAAAAATACAGGATGCTGACTAAACCGCCCGCTAGCGCCACCACAATTCGCAGCCCCAAGTCGCGCGCCGCCCCCCGCTAGCGCCTCTTCGTCCCCCTCTTTTCAAGCTCCGCGGGAGCTCAAAAGTTTTCTGCAGTGGAAGAGAGCCATACATCATCGACTAAGCCGGTGGGAAAACGGATGCTGTTGTCTGCTTGAGAGAGCCAGCCAGGTTTGGAGGTGCCCACATCAACAATACCGTTGCCATTCTCGACTGTGCCCACAACTGTCCTCTTCGTCCCCTCTTTCAAGCTCCGCGGGGAGCTCAAAAGCCGCCCTACTCTCCCTCGCCGCCCTCTCCGCCCTCTCTCTCCCTCGCTCGTCCTCTCTCTCCCCTCTTAGAGAATAACAAACAATATGACGACAAAGAAGAGAACATTTTACAGAACAGATCGTAACAAACTACAAACACAAACCAAATGTTTTCATGGAACACACAAGGCTCTTCAGTGTATGAGCGGGAACGCAATATATCTTTGAGAATCAAAATTCAGAATCAAAATTGTTTTATTTGTTTCTCGGACAATATTAAAAAAAGAATCCTAAAATAATATAAAGAAAAACACAGGAATATTGTCACATAAAGTAAAATCCCGTAGAGATAAAAGACCATACTTGAACAAACATCCACGGTCACAGACCTGCTGTTTGGCCTGATTGTGCCAGCAAGCAATATGTTGTTGCGCACTGCCATGCCCCTGCATCCTCTTTTTAGTCAGCATCCTGTATTTTTGCTGACTTTCCTGTCCCTGCATTCACCTTTAGTCAGCAACCTTAATTTAGCTTAGTTCGTACAGACTGCTGCCGGGCTTGCTGGTGCCAGCAAGCATTCTCTCATTGCACACCGTCCTGCCCTGAAAAGTGGGTCTGCCATCCTGTATTTTAGCTTACAGACCTGCTGCCGACGTCTGGTCCGCATTGGCCAGACCAAAGTGAATTGGCGCGTTGTGGTGCAGGATGAAAGCTTTATGCCCGTGCAGGAACAGAGACTCTGCCAGAAATGGTGCCAGCAGCTCGTAACCACACTACCACTGCCCGAACACGTTCTTGGTGTCGCAGCCGAGATCGTTGCGTACGAGGTGTCGCGCCTCTTTTGGGGCAGCCCTTTCAACCGCTATGCCTGGCGGGCCAAGGAGGTTTGTGACGTGAACCACTTCCACTCAGATGAAATGGCAAATCTCGGTCACTTTATCAGCGACATTGCAGCAGCTTTGCTCGACGACGACATCATTACTACTACGAAGATCGTCGACTGTTTGGCCCGCGTCGGGTAACTGGTGATACTGGTGACGGTGGTGATGCTGGTGACGGTATTAAGCCTCGTTGCAGCAGACGGACGACGCGGAAAACGCAAGCGACCAAACCGGGCGTCACCAAAGCAAAGAAGACCGCACCGCCGACGCCCAAGCCGCGTAGACGTACAACAGACGTCGATTCTCCTGATGTGGCTCGCGTCGTACGCCAGTCGCGCCATAAGTCAGCCGAGACCATTAGCCCCTCTGACGACGAGTCAGACAACAATGGGCAGAGCGGCTACAGCGAAGGAATGGAGGTGGACGATAATGCGGACCTGGTGGACGTGGATGCCTAAAAAGAGGCTTTTGTGTTTTATTGCCTTTTGTTTTTTATACTTGGCGGCGGGGTGGTACCTTGCCCTTTCTGTTCTTTTTTCTAGTTTCCCCCCTGTTTGTTTCGGAGGTCTGTTGTTTTTTTCTCGTTGTTTTTCTTCACATTTCTGATGTCGCGTAATAGCCCCGCCCCTTGTCTCTGACGTTGTTTCCCGGCGCGTTGATTTTTCTCTTTATTTTCCTACTCGTACCAATTAATCGATGATTGTGGATTTGCTTCTATTCGTGTTCGACTGTACCGTGATCCTGTACGACTTCCTGGCTATGAGGAAGCAATACAATTGATCTGGTGGTAACGGGTCTTGTCTCTTCTAAGAATCTAACTGCACCAAAACACCATGGAAAACTCTTCCTTATGGCCCCGCGATGCGCCCCCCCTTGCTAGTGTGGTCCCGATCAGAAGTCTTCGGTGGCCTTCAGCCACCTCCTACTTCTGCCAGCCACATCACTTGTGACTAAGCCAGAGAGTAAGCCATCATCACCATTACCAACGGTGCAATCATACCGACAATGATCCTAAAATAAAACCAAGAGAATCCTTTCCAACTAAACTTCGTAAAGAACAGACAACACTTTGCCGCCCCCGCTAGCCAGGACGGTGTGCAATAGCAAAATGCTTGCTGGCGCCAGCTAGTCCCGCAGCAGTTCTGTGCGAAGTCAGCAAAGATACAGGATGCTGACTAAAAAGAGGCTGCAGGGGCAAGACGGTGCGCAAGGCAGTTGCTGACACCACTAGTCCCGCAGCAGTTCTATGCGAAGTCAGCAAAAATACAGGATGCTGACTAAAATTAGGCTGCAGGGCAGGACGGTGCGCAAGGCAGTTGCTGGCACCACTAGTCCCGCAGCAGTTCTGTGCGAAGTCAGCAAAATACAACATGCTGACTAAAAAGAGGATACAGGGGCAGGACTGCGTGCAAAGGCATAACGCTTGATGGCACCAGCTAGTCCCGCAGCAGTTCTGTGCGAAGTCAGCAAAAGTACAGTATGCTGACTAAAAAGAGGCTGCAGGGCAGGACGGTGCGCAAGGCAGTTGCTGGCACCAGCTAGTCCCGCAGCAGTTCTGTGCGAAGCAGCAAAGATAACAGGATGCTGACTAAACAGAGGCTGCAGGGCAAAACGCTTGCTGGCACCATAGTCCCGCAGCAGTTCTGTGCGAAGTCACAAAAACATGCTGACTAAAAAAGGGCAGACGGTGCGCAAGGCAAAGCTTGCTGGCACCAGCTAGTCCCGCAGCAGTTCTGTGCGAAGTCAGCAAAAATACAGATGCTGACTAAAAGAGCAGACAGGGCAGAGGTGCGCAAGCATTGCTGGCGCCATATCCCGCAGTTCTGTGCGAAGTCAGCAAAAGTGCAGCATGCTGACTAAACATAGGATGCAGGGGCAGGACGGTGCGCAAGGCAGTTGCTGGCGCCACTAGTCCCGCAACAGTCTGTACGAACTAAGCTAAATTAAGGTTGCTGACTAAAAAGTGAATGCAGGGACAGGACGGTGTGCAAGGCTGGCACCAGCAGGCCAGGCAGCAGGTCTGTGACAGTAAGCTGCAATAGAGGATGCAGGCAGACATCAGACAAAATACAGTATGCAGGCATACATCAAACTCAGTGATTTGCCTGGGCATTTGTGAGATTACCGGAGTCGTAAGGTAGGCCGGTGTGCTACCAGGGCAAGAGAGCATTGAGGCGACGTAAGAGTGGTCATTGGTAACGACCAATGGTCTTCCGGTGATGATGCACAACTGGTTGTTGGACGTCATTGCTAGTTGGAAGACCTGGCTTTGCCAGCGCCGTGGCGAGTCTGATCAGGCGTGTGGGTGACTTGTAATAAGAAAGGAAATAAAACAAAACGCAAAAGCAAAAGCAAAACACAAAGAAAAGCGCACCGTTGGTGTTTCGAAAAAAATGGGTGATGAGGTTGACCCATGAAGAATGAGGTCTCATGAACATTAGCGTGGATGTTGAATCTGAAGAAAGAGGAAGAAAGACATAACCAATATAAGTAAAGCAAGGGAAGGATGAACAGCTCTTAAAGACGGGCAAACAACCGTCAAAAGAAAGGTAAACGGAACAAAGGGACATAAAAGAAGAGAGTGGTTAGAGGAGGGAGTAAGAACAGAGAAACAAATTGTACACTTGAAGAGAGAGAAAGGGGAAAAGAAAGCGGCGAATGCAAATGTCGTGTGTGCGAGGGATGAGAGAACCGTAGGAGGACAACAAAATTCCAGGGAAGCCGAGGATGATGCTGGATGAGGGTGAGAGCCGGTGGTTTGTCGGGCAGGTAGAGGACAAAGAAAGCGGTAAATGCAAATGTCGTGTGTGCGAGGGATGAGAAAACCGTTGATGACAACAAAAATCCAGTGAAGCCGAGAGATGATGTGAGGGTTAGGGTGAGGGCCGGTGGTGTGATGACAGGTAGAGGACAGAAAGCGTAAATGCAAATTCGTGAGTGCGAGGATGAGAAAACCGTATGATGACACAAAAATCAGTGAAGCCGAGATGATAGGAGTGAGGGCCGGTGGTTTGTCGGGCAGGTAGAGGACAAAGAAAGCGGTAAATGCAAATGTCGTGAGTGCGAGGGATGAGAAAACCGTATGATGACAACAAAAATCAGTGAAGCCGAGATGATGTGAGGTAGGGTGAGGGCCGGTGGTTTGTCGGGCAGGTAGAGGACAAAGAAAGCGGTAAATGCAAATATCGTGAGTGCGAGGGATGAAAAACCGTTGATGACAACAAAAATCCAGTGAAGCCGAGGATGATGTGAGGTTAGGGTGAGGGCCGGTGGTTTGTCGGGCAGGTAGAGGACAAAGAAAGCGGTAAATGCAAATGTCGTGAGTGCGAGGATGAGAAAACCGTGATGACAACAAAAATCAGTGAAGCCGAGGATGATGTGGGTAGGTGAGGGCCGGTGGTTTGTCGGGCAGGTAGAGGACAAAGAAAGCGGTAAATGCAAATTCGTGAGTGCGAGGGATGAGAAAACCGTATGATGACAACAAAAATCCAGTGAAGCCGAGGATGATGTGAGGTTAGGGTGAGGGCCGGTGGTTTGTCGGGCAGGTAGAGGACAAAGAAAGCGGTAAATGCAAATATCGTGAGTGCGAGGGATGAGAAAACCGTATGATGACAACAAAAATCAGTGAAGCCGAGGATGATGTGAGTTAGGGTGAGGGCCGGTGGTTTGTCGGGCAGGTAGAGGACAAAGAAAGCGGTAAATGCAAATTCGTGAGTGCGAGAAAACCGTATGATGACAACAAAAATCAGTGAAGCCGAGATGATGTGAGGTTAGGGTGAGGGCCGGTGGTTTGTCGGGCAGGTAGAGGACAAAGAAAGCGGTAAATGCAAATATCGTGAGTGCGAGGGATGAGAAAACCGTGTGATGACAACAAAAATCCAGTGAAGCCGAGGATGATGTGACGGTTAGGTGAGGGCCGGTGGTTTGTCGGGCAGGTAGAGGACAAAGAAAGCGGTAAATGCAAATATCGTGAGTGCGAGGGATGAGAAAACCGTATGATGACAACAAAAATCAGTGAAGCCGAGATGATTGAGGTAGGTGAGCGGTTTGTGAGTAAGACAAGAACGAAATGCAACGTGTGCAGATGAGAAACTGAAACAAAATCAGTGAAGCCGAGATGATGTGGTTAGGTGAGGCCGGGTGGTTTGTCGGGCAGGTAGAGGACAAAGAAAGCGGTAAATGCAAATGATCGTGAGTGCGAGGGATGAGAAAACCGTATGATGACAACAAAAATCAGTGAAGCCGAGATGATGTGAGGTTAGGGTGAGGGCCGGTGGTTTGTCGGGCAGGTAGAGGACAAAGAAAGCGGTAAATGCAAATTCGTGTGCGGGCATGAAAACGTGATGAAAAAATAGCGAGGGATAGAAAACCGTTGATGACAACAAAAATCAGTGAAGCCGAGGATGATGTGAGGGTTAGGGTGAGGGCCGGTGGTTTGTCGGGCAGGTAGAGGACAAAGAAAGCGGTAAATGCAAATTCGTGAGTGCGAGGGATGAGAAAACCGTTGATGACAACAAAAATCCAGTGAAGCCGAGATGATGTGAGGTTAGGGTGAGGGCCGGTGGTTTGTCGGGCAGGTAGAGGACAAAGAAAGCGGTAAATGCAAATGTCGTGTGTGCGAGGGATGAGAAAACCGTTGATGACAACAAAAATCAGTGAAGCCAAAGGATGAAGGGTGAGGGCCGGTGGTTTGTCGGGCAGGTAGAGGACAAAGAAAGCGGTAAATGCAAATGTCGTGAGTGCGAGGGATGAGAAAACCGTATGATGACAACAAAAATCCAGTGAAGCCGAGGATGATGTGAGGTTAGGGTGAGGGCCGGTGGTTTGTCGGGCAGGTAGAGGACAAAGAAAGCGGTAAATGCAAATGTCGTGAGTGCGAGGGATGAGAAAACCGTATGATGACAACAAAAATCCAGTGAAGCCGAGATGATGCGGTGAGGATGAGGCCGGTGGTTTGTCGGGCAGGTAGAGGACAAAGAAAGCGGTAAATGGCAAATATCGTGAGTGCGAGGGATGAGAAAACCGTGTGATGACAACAAAAATCCAGTGAAGCCGAGGATGATGTGAGGGTTAGGGTGAGGGCCGGTGGTTTGTCGGGCAGGTAGAGGACAAAGAAAGCGGTAAATGCAAAATGTCGTGAGTGCGAGGGATGAGAAAACCGTATGATGACAGCAAAAATCCAGTGAAGCCGAAGATGATGCTGGATGAGGGCCGGTGGTTTGTCGGGCAGGTAGAGGACGAAGAAAGCGGTAAATGCAAATATCGTGAGTGCGAGGGATGAGAAAACCGTGTGATGACAACAAAAATCAGTGAAGCCGAGGATGATGCTGGATGAGGGCCGGTGGTTTGTCGGGCAGGTAGAGGACAAAGAAAGCGGTAAATGCAAATGTCGTGAGTGCGAGGATGAGAAAACCGTGTGATGACAACAAAAATCCAGTGAAGCCGAGATGATGTGAGGGTTAGGGTGAGGGCCGGTGGTTTGTCGGCAGGTAGAGGACAAAGAAAGCGGTAAATGCAAATATCGTGAGTGCGAGGGATGAGAAAACCGTAGTGATGACAACAAAAATCAGTGAAGCCGAGGATGA
>JADMNG010000087.1:25000-29449 GCA_016097075.2 Sporothrix phasma | reverse complement strand
ATTATTTATTATTATTACGTGGCTGTCACCATAGGGTATGCCAGTCTATCGCAGGTTCTAAATAGAGGAAACCTTGGCCGTCAGCCCTGGACTAAAACCTCCACTTCAGCGTGTTTCGCCGTTCAAAACGTCAACGTTCACCGAGCTTGGTCTCACCACCAAGCGCAATTTGCCGTAAGGTAGGACCTAGGTCCTCAGCCTCCGAACTCGCCATCCTCGTCCTCAATATCCCACTTATCGATCAGCTGTACCGCAAGCCTGTACATATCCAAGCGGCCAGTTCGCATGAACCAACGGACGAACGTCTTGGTTTTCTTCGCATTGCCTATCGCACCCAGGAAGTCGACGGGCCCTTGAATCGCCGACACCAGTTGAGCTCGCTGCGATTGGAGTAGAGGCAGAAGACAGCCAGGTGACTGGCCGTCTCTCTCGCTTGGCCGCAATCGCAGGTATCGGTCAGGATGTCAAGAACCCGAGCCTGTAGCAGGAAGTGCTTCAGGCCAATCTTTCCTGTCCGCAGTTGGACGAGAAGGGAAGACTCCGCTTTGTACAAGCCGTCGTGAAGGCGAAGAGTGCGGGTTCCCGGGGGACTGACGCTGCCAGGTCCGTCCTGGTAATCTCTCTCGACCTTCTGTGAGCTGCTTCCTGCTCCAGTTCCCATCTCTGCTTCCACGCAGTGAGTAGAGCTGCCTTGGGGTTTCCTCGGCAGCCAGTCGATGAAGCAGCTTGTCGCCTTTCGAAAGTCGTCGGTGGTCTCGGCCGAGGGTAGTTGCTGAACCCAGTTCTTCTGTTTCTCGAGGGTCGGCGGCGGAGGTGACCGCGGACGACGTCCGTTGCACGTCGTAGGGACTCTGCAAGACCGGATGATTCTAGTCGCTCTGGAAGGCCGCAACCTTTGCGGTGAGCCACAGTCTAGAGGGGAACCTCTGCCTCTGTCTCTAGTTGTCGAATCGGTGTAGCCTTGAACGCGCCTAGTACTCTCCGGAGACATTGGTTTTGTACCTTGTCGATTGCTGACGTGCCGACTGAGGCTGGCCTCTTGACAGACGGCGCTGGATGCCAGACTGCTGCTCCGTTTCCGATGGAGGAGCGGATCACTGCCATGTAAAGCGTGCGTGCCCTTCGGAGTGTCGGGCCCCATGTCGAGGCCACGATCCTGTCCAGGGCCAGTCTTTGGGTGGCGAGCTTCTTCTGCAGGAACTGGTGGTGTCCCTTCCAGTTCAACTTTCGGTCGAAGATGACTCCCAGGAGCTTCACTTCACAGACGGCGGGGATCACGGTTCCGTTCTCGAGCTGCAGTGGAGTCCTGTCCCAGCTCCTGCCACGGGTGAAGTGGAGTAGTTGGTATTTTGCCGGGCAAATTTGATTCCAAAGCGCCGGACCAGTCGATGCAAGCCCGATGTGCTTCGCGGATGCGCGCGATTGTCTCTTTCGTTGATCGTCCAAACCCAGGATCTTTGTGTCGTCTGCAAATCCGCAAGTAGTAATCCCTGGTATTCGTCGGAGTGCGTCGTAGAGGCCCGAAGTGTAGAGAATGAAGAGGATCGGGGATAGCGGCGAGCCTTGGGGGACACCGGCTAGGGTCCGTCGTGCGCTGGTCTCCTGGTCGTCGAACACCAGCGTTGTAGACCGGCCCTCTAAGAAGCTGCGGACCAGTCTGACGAGCCAGCCTGGGAAACCTTTGGACCGCAGCACATCGAGTAGCCGGGTGTGGTTGACCGTGTCGAAGGCTCCGCTTATGTCCAGCGCCAGCAGCGAGGCTGAACCTCCCTCGCCCAAGCAGTGTGTACTTGGTCTGCGACCAGGTAGAGGCGGTTTCAGTCGACCGTGATCGGCGGTTGCCCATCTGTTCGTCCGGTAGGAGACCAAAGTCTCTGCGGCCCTTGCGATTCTTTGTGCTAGGAGCGATTCGATGACTTTGCCGAGCGTGTTAAGGAGCGCTATCGGTCTCCAGCTGCCAGCATGGTTCGGCGGCTTTCCGGACTTCGGGATCACTACCGTTTTTGCTACTCGGAACCGAGAGGGAAAGTAGGACAACTTCAAACATGCTTCGACGACTGGGGCGTACACCTCGGCAAGCGCTTCCCCACAAGCTTTGAGGAGCCGATTTGGGATCGCGTCGTTTCCTGGAGAGGAGATCATTGCCATCTTGTTCAGGCAGTGAAGGATATCGCCTGGAGTCACCGTATCTGGGACGTCTGTCACTCCGCTGTGGGTTTCGTTGCCGAACGAAATGTCCGTGATGTCGCTGATGTCCGCCGTTGACGTTGGGTAGAATCGGGCCCTAAGTAGTTCTTCTTTACCGGCTAGGGTCCGCGCTGTACGGAGATCCCTGTTGAAGTGGGATTTAGTCTTAAGGCTGGCATTTTCGCCGGCTCGCGAGGTTTGAAGCTCTCGAGCCGTGCCCATTTTGCAAACTTCCACAGGTTCGCGGTGGAATGGGTTGCTCGTCTCCAGGCTTCTCGACTGGCTGTGTTGATCGCGGCTGCTTTGTCCTTCCGCTTCTGGATCATTCTCTCGTGCAAAAAGTCGGTTCGAAAAGATCGCCACATTCGCTCTGCCTCGGCGGCTTCCTGGACCGTCCTCTTGACTTCTGGGTTCCACCATCGGTTGCGCGGCAGACCACCGCGGCGCGGTGTGCGCAGCTTTTTCCGATTTGCGATATAGCGCCTACCAGCAGTTCGAGGTAGGTGTCAATTTGCTCCGTCGTATCTAGACTTCCTGGCACTGGAAGGTCCTTAGCGTCCACGGCTGCTTGATTGGCGTCAAGTAGGGACCAGTTTAATGGTCGGTCTTCGACTCGGCTGCTCGGGTTCCGGGAGAACCTAATGACAGCTTCTTGGGGTAGATGGTCGGAGCCTCGGAGACTGGAGGGGATTCCTGCCCATTCGGTGCGAATGTCGTCAGACGTCCAGATGAGATCAATCGTAGAGTCTCTGACGTCCTTTGCCGACCTCGTGGTGGTTCCGGGGCGTCAAGAGTTGGAGCTGCCAGCGAGCTGCGAGGTTGATGAGTTGCGCTGCCCGGGGTCGCGTGGGTGGTTGGGGTCCCAAGCTGGATGGTGAAGGTTCATGTCCCCCCCTATCACAACTCGTTTAGGCCGGGGTCGTTCAGCTAGCTGGATGATCGGTGTCGGCCATGTCGTGCGCCTCGAGGAGGTCCTGGAGAGTAGACCGAGTAGACGGTGCAATCCTGTTGGTCGAGGATCGTAATCGAACACCAGTCTCGTGTTGCTTCCCAGTCCCAGTTCTTCAACTTCTTGTTCACGAGGATGACTGCTCTCGGCGGGTGGTCCTTGTCGGTGACTTTTTGGATCGGGGTGAAGGCGCTGCCCGGGGGCAGAAGACGCCGCCATGATCCTGGGTCCACGGCTCTTGGAGGGCTAGGATGTCGTAGTCTCTTGCTTCCTCTAATACTGACCTGGAAGTGGCCTTGTTTCCCTGCAGGTTCCAGAACAGGATTCTCGTCCTATTCATCAGTTACCATGATTGTATCTTGGTCGGCGTTTTGGTTTCTCCGCAGCATCTCGGCAATGGGCTCGAGCCTTCGGCTGCGCCGTGGAGGGCGGATGGTCGGCCCCTTCTCTTGGTTGGGGCGGATGTGGGTGGCGTCCGTGCATCCGTGCTGTCCGCCGTCCTTTGCCTCTTATGGTTCCGTCTCGACGTCACGAGGGTGAATCCCTGTGTGTCTCCGGGCTGAGAGCCATGATTTGCGCCCAGGGCTGGCGCTGCTGCTGCAGCGGCCTGGCTCCGGGGGGTTCAAAGAACTCCGTCGGTCTATGCTGGAAAGCATCTCGGGCGACGGCAGCTGCTTCCTCCCACTTAGGGCACTTCTTGCTCCAAGCCGGGTGTGCCCCTTGGCAGCGGCAGCAGCGTGAGGCTTGTCCTGCTTCCCGTTGGGGGCACCGGGACTGCCTCGAGTCGGTGTGCTGCGTGGAGCTGCACCAGCCGCAGCGTCGTTTGCTTCGGCACCGCTTGGTCGTGTGACCGGTCTCGTGGCAGTTGAAGCACCTGATTACCTGTGCCTCAGCGCAAAAGGGACGCACGGGTGCCATTGGGCCTCGAAGAAGAGGCCTTTCCGGCACAGGGCGTTTGCCTGCTCGGTGTTGTCGACGCTTAGGAACAGTGAGCCCCGTTCCTTGCCCTCGTGGCCTTCGGCGGACTGGCAGCCACGAATTTGATGTCAGCGTTGCTGGCGAGAGCTGCTGCAGCAGACGCTCCGGGCCCAGGCCACGAACAACTGCCAAGTTGAGCCCGTGGGCGACCATTTTGTACTGGTGACGGTAAACAGTTGCTCCGTCACCAAAGACCTTTTGGCACCACTCGGGGGTCTTCTCGGCCATGTGTTTCTCCTCGCTAGTGGAGAACGCGATCGCCCAGCGCTGGCGGCCGCCCAGTTCCCCAAGCCTGCGGGCTCCTTTCGCCAGGTCGGCACCCAGAGCGCCGTTGA